>JAGIQG010000036.1:9111242-9237520 GCA_024679065.1 Sphyrna mokarran
AGTATATGGAAGAGAAGGGAATGGTTTAGTTTGGAGGGGCATTGCTTTTTATATTGGTCGGCGCAACATCGAAGGCCGAAGGGCCTGTTCTGTGCTGTAATGTTCTATGTTCTATGTAAAAGTGTCATTGGCTGGGTCCAGCATTCATGCCTAATTGCCCCTCGGCAGGGGGGAAAGTGGTGCTGAGCCGTCTTCTCGAACCGACTGCAGTCCCTGTGGTGTAGCTGCACCCACAGTGCTGTTAGGGACGGAGCTCCACGATTTGGGCCCAGCGGCAGCCGATATTTTTCCGAGTCAGGGTGGAGAATGTTCAATCTTGAATATTGAACAAATCTACCTCGTGCTGCATAAATCCTTTCCCCAGGGGACGTCTCCGCTATTGCAAAAGCTGTCCTTGAAATTTGCCCTTTACTCTTTAACAGTGCCCTTTGACCTCCACCCGTAACCCTTAACCTGTTAATTCCCCTGAAACTGCCACCCTGTGACCCGAATCACCGACCTCCCTCAACCAAACTCTCACCCTCTCGTTCTTGGTAAAGTGCCTCGAGTTCTGCAGTATTTACACAACTGTTTGGCAATTTTACCCAACTAAAAGTTTTCAGGAAGTTTTACGGAGTTAGAAACAATACACATTGTGTTGCACGATGCGCTGTTCCAATCAGCTCCTTGCAATACTGGGCGAACCACTGAGCAGCTCCCCGCAAGCTGAGCTGAACAAAAAAAATCTCATGGTGGCACAGTGGTTAGTACTGCTGCCTCACAGCATCAGGGAAGTGGGTTCAATTCAGGCCTTGGGTCACTGCCTCTCCATGTCTGCATGGGGTTTACTCCGGGTACTCTGATTTCCATCCACAGTCCAAAGATGTACAGGTTAGGTAGATTGGCCATGCTAAATTGTTCCTTGGTATCCAAATTTGTGTAGGTTAGGGGTATTGACAATATTAAATTGCCTCTTGGTGTCCAAAGCTGTGCAGGTAATGTGGAAAGGCCATGGTAAATTTCCCTTAAGTGTCCAAAGATGTGCATATTAGGTGGATTGGCCATGGGAGATGTCTGGGATTACAGGGAGAGGGTCTGAGTAACAGACAGCCAGTGCAGACTCAGTGGGCCAAATGGCCTCCTTCTGCCCTGTGGAGATTGTACCATTTGGCCCCCACAATCATGTGAAAGATGGCAGAGGTTACTCTTGAGATTTCAGAATTACGACTTTCCTCTGAAGCATAAGCCAGGAAGAGAAATGACACTGACTTGATAAGCGATTTCTGGTATTGTCACGGGAGAAACAATGAGATAAAAGATTGAGGGATAAAGATCCATCAACTCATGATCCAAACACGACTGAAACGGAGTCAAACCAACAAAGAGAGCACCAAGGATGGATATGCTCTCTCAGTAAGTGATCCAGGAGTGGCCCATTAAACTACACCAAATATTGGTCTACCAGAGATAACATCTAGCTGGATACATATTGAGTCATGAAGTCTTCTTAAACTTGGCCCTCGCTTGAGGTTCATAGAATCATAGAAACCCTACAGTGCAGAAAGAGGCCATTCGGCCCATCGAGTCTGCACCAACTACAATCCCATCCAAGGCCCTACCCCCATTTCTCTACACATTTACCTGCTAATCCCTCTAACCTATGCACCTCAGGACTAAGGGGCAATTTTAACGTGGCCAATCAACCTAATGCACCTATCTTTGGACTGTGGGAGGAAACCAGAGCACTTGGAGGAAATCCATGCAGATATGAGGAGAATGTGCAAATTCCACACAGACAGTGACCCAAGCTGGGAATCGAACCCAGGTCCCTGGATTGTGAAGCGGCAGTGCTATCCACTGTGCTACCGTGCCGCCCCAGTAGTTAAATCACTACCAGCCACTCTCCCTCACAAAGGGGAACGAAACCTATGGTCATCTGGGACTATGCTGATCTTATTTAAGTTAATGACTAAGTTACGTCGATGTAGAGACATTGTTTGATTTGATTTTGAATTATTATTGTCACATATATTAGTATGCAGTGAAAAGTATCATTTCTTGTGCACTATAGAGATAAAACATACCATTCGTAGAGAAGGAAAGAAGAGAGTACAGAATGTAGTGTTACAGTCATAGCAGGGTGTAGAGAAAGATCAACTTAATACAAGGTAAATCCATTCAATGTAACAAGCCTTTTGGAGCAGGGAAGAAGCTATTCTTGAACCAGTTGGTACATGTTCCTGAGCTGGTTGGTACATGTTCTCAGGCTTTTTATCTTTTTCCTTACGGAGGACGGTGAAAGAGAGAATATCCGGGTTTTCTGAGGTCTTTGATTTGCTGGCTGCTTTTCTGGGCTACGGGAAATGTAAACCCAGTCAATGAAAGGGATACTTGTTTCATTGTTTGCCTCTTGAGGAGGCAATAGTCTACTGGTACTGTCACTAGAATATTAATCTAGAAACCCAGCCAATGTCTGGGGACCCGGGTTCAAATCCCACTACGGCAGATGGTGGAATTTGAATTCAATAAAAAAAATCTGGAATTAAGCACCTATTGATGACCATGAAACCATCGTCGGAAAAATCCAACTGATGCCCCTTTAGAGAAGGAAATCGGCCGTTCTTACCCGGTCTGGCCTATCTGTGACTCCAGAGCCACTGCAATGTGGCTCTCAACTGCCCTCCAAGGGCAGCTAGGGATGGGCAATAAATGCTGGCCCAGCCAGCGACGCCCATGTCCCACGATTGAATAAAAAAAAATGTTGTGTTAAGGACCAGGCAATGTTGTATCAATATAATATTCATAGCGAGCTAGGAAGTAATTGTCATGTGGATCTGGGGTGTCATATTCACTGCTGTACTGCAGTCTGGTGCTAAGCAACAATGTCTCAGTCTGCCAGTTCTCCAGCCACAAGGACATCTTTACCAAATGCACTTGATTAAGCCCTAGCCTTTTAGTCTGAAAGTGTGATTATTTCTAACTTCTAAGAACAGGAGGACGTAGCTGTAAATATCACTAATGGATTCTTAAAGGCTTCTATTCCATTGAGAAGATTTAGCAAGGCAACATGAGAACACAAGTAGCAGGAAGAATTTATTTTATGCAGGTTAGGTGGATTGGCCATGCTAAATTGTCCCTTAGTGTCTAAAAATGTGTGGGTTAAGTGAATTGGCTATGCTAAATTGCTAAAAGATGTACAGGTTAGGTGGATTGGCCATGCTAAATTGCCCCTCAGTATCCAAAGATGTGTAGGTTAGGTGGCTTGTCCAGACTAAATTGTCCCTTAATGTCTAAAAATGTGTGGGTTAAGTGAATCAGCCATGCTAAATTGTCCCTTAGTGTCCAAAGATGTGCAAGTTAGGTGGATTGGTCATACTAAATTGTCCCTTAATGTCTAAAAGTGCGTGAGTTAGGTACATGTTCTAATGCGTGAGTTAGGTGGATTGGACATGGTAAATTGCCCCTTAGTGTCCAAAGATGTGTAGGTTACAGGGGTTGACTATGCTAAATTGCCCCTTAGTGTCCAAATGTGTGCACGTTAGGTGGATTAGCCACGCTAAATACATGGGGTTACAGATGGGTTGGGCCTGATAAGTTGCTCTTTCAGAGAATGGTTGCTGACTCAACGGCCAAATGGCCTTCTTCAACGCTGCAGAGATTCTGTGGTTCTATTTGTCTAACTTTCATGCAGATGTTAAAGTGACTTCATTGTTACAGTGTTACAGAATATGATTCTCAATATCTCTGTCACCTGCCCGAGCACTTTGAGAAAACTTCAGAAAATACTGCATGAATCACATTCTCACTTTCAGTTCTGTGTTCAGTGTTAGAGATCCTGTACTGTGTTACTCTTACCAATTCTTTAGAAAGCATCTCTTCTGGCCATAGCCATACTGTGCTGCAATAGGCCTTTTGGCCCATCATTGTCTGTGCTGGCCATCAAGCACATATCTATTCTAATCCCATTTTCCTGCACTTGTATGCTTTGGCGTTTCAAGAACTTATTTAAATGCTTCTTAAATGTTGTGAAAGTTCCCACTTCTCCCACACTTTCAGGGAGAAAGTTCCAGATTTCTACCAACCTCAACTCCCCTCCTGCCCCTCACCTTAAATATACCCCCTCTGGTTAGTGACCCATCTACTCAGCTTCTACTCTATCTATGCCCCTCATAATCTTATACACCTCAATCAGGCCCCCCTCAGCCTTCTCTGCTCTGAGGAAAAGAACCTACTCATCTTTGGACATTAAGGGGCAATTTAGTATGGCTAATCCACTTAACCTACACATCTTTGGACATTAAGGGGCAATTTAGCATGGCTAATCCATTTAACCTACACATCTTTGAACATTAAGGGGCAATTTAGCATGGCTAATCCATCTAATTTGCATATCTTTGGATACTTAGGTGGACCAATCCACCTAACCTGCACATTTTTAGACATTTAGACAGTCTCTCTTCATAACTGAGATGCTCCAGCCCAGGCAACATCCTAGTGAATCTGCTCTGCACCCTCTGTAGTGCAATCACCTCCTTAATGTGGCAACCAGAACTACACACAATACACTAGCTGTGGCCTAATGAGGGTTTTATGTAGCTCCATCATAACCTCCCTGTTCTTATAGTCTATGCCTTGGTTAATATAGGCCAGTATCACATATGTCTTCTTAACCATTTTATCTATCTGTCCTCCTGCCTTCAGGGACATGCATCTCAAAGTCCCCCTTGTTCTTTGCATTCTGTAGCGCACTATTGTCCATTGTCTATTCCCTTGCCTTGTTGGTCTTCCCAAAATGTGTCGCTTCACACTTTTCAGGGTCAAATTCCATTTGCCGCTGATCTGCCCATTTAACCAGCCCATCTATATCCTCCTGTAATCTGGGGGCTTTCCTCCTTGCTATTTACCACTCCATGCATTAAGCATTGTTGGTGAGACGTATGTTTTACTACTGGAAACTGACCTGACGCAAATTCCATCACCAATACTACTCATCAAATATATATGAACATTAGTGTTCCAATTTGTGCAGGTTAAGGAACTAGTGAGAAAAATATGTGGAGTTATAGGGATAGGGTCTGGCTGGGATTGTTGGCAGAGAGTTGGTGAGAGATCGATGGGCCAAAATGCCTCCTTCTGCACTCCAGGGATTCTATGAATCAGTGCGAAGGAAAGAACTACATCAAAGTTCTCTGGTTGTTTACTGGATTTTCCAGACCCACTGGCTGCACAATTCCCCTCCCACACGGGGACAGTGCAGAACTAGACAGCTAGCAAATAACACGCAGCTGGCAGGCTGGAGAATCTCAGTCCCTCATGTTTATTTGGTATCTCAATGTCAATGAAGTACTTTTAAAGTACTTGCCATTGAATGGCAGGGAAAGCAGACCCAGTTTATACACAGCAAGGTCCCACAAACAGCAATACAGTGATGACCAGATAATCTGTTCAGTAATGCTGGTTGAGGGATCGACATTGGTCAGGACACCAAATAGTGCTGTTCAAATAGTGCTATGGGTGTTAATAGAATCCAAACAGGGTGCTAACGTTAAAACTAAAGCAGCAAGATGTTCTTGCCTGAGAGAGTTCATTAATGTTTTTGGCTCAGAGCTCACCTCAAGACGGGATTTTCCTGCTCTGCTTGCCCCAAAGCTAGATAATCCCACCCAAAGTCAAAGGACCTTTGCATGGTCCGTCCCTGCCTATTACAATTCACCCCCTCCCCCTCAGTGTCCCAGCAGTCCCCTTTTCATACACACTCAATGCACTTTGTTTAGTTGTGTTATCTCAATGTAAGTAACAAACTATTAACAATAGGGACCTTATACATCTGAGATAACAGGGAGCCTCCATTTGGACTGGCACAGTGGTTAGCACAGCTGCCTCACAGGGGCCTGGGTTCGATTCCAGTCTTGGGTGACAGTGTGGAGTTTGCACATTCTCTCTGTGTCTACATGCGTTTCCTCTGGGTGCTCCAGTTTCTCCAACAGTCCAAATGTATTCAGGTTATGTGGGGGTTGGCCATGCCAAATTTCCTTTAGTGTCCATAGATGTGTAGGTTCTGTGGATTGGCTGTGCTAAATTCTCCTTAGTGTCCAAAGATGTTCAGGTTAAGTGGATTAGCCATGCTAAATTGCCCCTAATGTCCAAAGATGTGTAGTTCAGTGGATTGGCCATGCTAAATTGCCTCTTAGTTTCCAAAGCTGTGCAGGTTAGGTGGATTGGCCATGCTAAATTGTCCCTAATGTCCAAAGATGTGTGGGTTAGTGGGATAAATACATGGTGTTTTGGGGATAGTATTGGGTGGGATGCTCCGCTGGAGAATCGGTGCAGACTGGATGGGCCAAATGGCCTTGTACTGCAGAGTAGGAATTCTATGATTCTGTGAACGTCTTACCCAAATTCAGCACCTCTGACAGTGCAGCACTTCCCTCAGTGCTGTGCTGGAGTGTTAGCCGTGATTTTGTGCTCCAGTCCCTGGAGTAAGATTGAGCCTATCAGCTCCATGCTCCAGTCAGTTCCCACGCAAGCTGAGACCTGTAAAGTTCTGAGGCAAAAATTGGGTTTAGGAGGAAAAATTGATTGGCCCAGAGGGTGGGGCTTCCAGCATACGATATTTTCATAGTTCACCAGAACCAGAGGGAACTATCGTCCCTGCTGGCTGTAAGGAGCCAAGGAACAACTGGGACAGTAAGGGGCAATTTAGCATGGCGACTCCACCTAACCTGCACATATCTGGACACAAAGGGGCAATTTAGTACGACAATTTACCTCACCCTTCTGCTGAATATAGGATGGCCTGCTGACAGCCAACTCCTAATATCTCGCTCCATCTGTGGAGAAGTGATTGGCCTTCCTGCTCTGGAACCCAACCAGGGTCGTGGGATGGCAGGAGGGCAGAGCGGTAACGGGGAAGAATCCTGGGCCTCTCTGTACACAAGGCCTGAGCCCAGCCCTTCATCTGCGAGGAGATATCAGGAATAAAGAAAGAACAGCCCCGGGAGAGAATAGGTCAGCTTTTCTTTCAGTTTGATTTGTGCGGTAAGCAAGTGATGTTTGTGATAACAGGGCTCGCAGTTTCAATATGAATTTAAATGTCAGCCCTGCCACAGTTGCAGAGATATGAAGTAAGACTTACATTCAATTAGCGCCGTCCACAACCGTCGGAACCCCCAACGCTTTCTACAGCCTTTAGTGTGGTAATCACAATGTGCCGCAACTGTCGGGATGGGGAGGCAGTGGTCCAATGATATTATTGCTAGACTGTTAATCAAAAAACTCAGCTAATATTCTGGGGACCTGGGTTCGAATCCCACCACAGTGGGGACTCAAGAAATTTGGAATCAATAATATTCTGGTGACCATGAAACCGTTGTTGGAAAAACCCACCTGGTTCACTAATGTCCCTTCAGGGAAGGAAATCTGCCGTCCTTTCCTGGTCTGGCCTACTCCAGAGTCACAGCAATGTGTTTTTAGTTTTCAACTTTCTTTTATTCATGAGTGTCGCTGGCTGGGCTGGCGTTTATTGCCCATCCCCTAGTTGCTCAAGGGTCGTTGAGAATCGACTCATGGGTGGCTCATGGGGGAAAGGATATGGGGGGGAAGGCAGGGTCAAGCTATTGAGTTGGATGATCAGCCAAGATCATATTGAATTGGACTTGAAGGGCCGAATGGCCTTGTCTTGGGGCTATCTTCTATGCTTCTATGTCTGTACTGGCTCTCCAAATGAGATACACCCCTCAAACTCCTACCTCTGCACATTTTCCTGTCTGGATTACACCCTGATTCCTTCTTGATTGAAGCTGCCTCCACCATCTGGAATACAGTGCATTCCAATCCCAATCACTCGCTGAGTGAGAAAGTTTTCCTTCGTGTCACATTTGCTTCTTTTGCAAGTCACTTTAAATCCATGTCCCTCTCGTTCTCAGTCTTTTTACAAGCGGGAACAGTTTCTCCCAGTCTACTCTGGCCAGCCCCTTCCCTTGTGGTTAGCACCGCTGCCTCACAGTGCCAGGAACTTGAGTTCTGTTCTGGCCTCAGGTGACTGTGTGGAGTTTGCACATTCTCCCCATATCTGTGGGGGTTTCCTCCAGGTGCTCCGATTTCCTCCCACAGTCTGAAAGATATGCAGGTTAGGTGGATATGCAGGCTGTGCTAAATTGTTCCTTAATGTCCAAAGATGAGCAGATTAGGTGAATTGGCCATGCTAAATTGCCTCTTAGTGTCAGGGGGATTAGCAGCATGTGGCTATGGGGATAGGGCCTGGGGTGGGGATTGTTGTCGGTGCAGACTCAATGGGCCAAATGGCCTTCTTCTATTCTATCCCTCTCCTCCTGTAGAGTTGTACCTCTTTCTACCCTATCTTACTCAGACTGCTGGTGTTTAGGCCACTTGCAGTGTGTGTGTGTGTGTGTGTGTGTGTG
Organism: Sphyrna mokarran; assembly: GCA_024679065.1. NCBI lineage: Eukaryota > Metazoa > Chordata > Chondrichthyes > Carcharhiniformes > Carcharhinidae > Sphyrna > Sphyrna mokarran. Next base: position 9,119,642 of record JAGIQG010000036.1, read on the forward strand.
TGTCTATCGAGATGGCCACTCCATGGAGTGCTGAGGGAGGGCAGAGCTTTTCAACTGTCCCACCCTTTATCTCCAGAGCCTAGTCTCAGTGATTGCAAAGATCGCAGGCATTGCTCGGAAGAATGGCTACCATTTGCTGCCTCGTGAGATCTTACTGTGCACCAATCGCATGGTCAGGGTGCTGACATTATTGCACTGCTGGTGTGTCCCAGTCTGATCAGAGCTTCTGCAAAGTGCCCAGACCTAATGCTGGAATTCAGAATAATGGGTATCTGGCCTTCACTTATTGTCATTCTGGTGTGCACTACACACAGCATGAGTGTCGATGGGTTCATAGAATCATAGAATCCTACTAGAATCCTTCAGCCCATCAAGTCTGCACCGAACACAATCCCACCCAAGCCCTACCCCCATATCATACCCACTAATCCCTCTAACCTATGCATCCTTGGACACTAAGGGACAATTTCTTAGCATGGCCAATCAACCTAACCCATACATCTCTGGACTGTGGGAGGAAACCCATGCACACACAAGAAGAATGTACAAACTCCACACAGACAGTGACCCGAGCCGGGAATCGAATCCAGGTCCCTGGAGCTGTGAAGCAGTAGTGCTAACCACTGTGCTATTGTGCTACCCATATTATTCAACATCCAGACACACACACACACACACACACACACACACACACAGATTTGGGAATGGGTTTGAAATCTGAGAAAGGGCCAGGAGTTCTTATTGTTTCGAGCACCTTCTTAGGGTGATGGAGGAAGTCGTGGAGCCTCCAAAGATTTCTGACCCAAACCAAACTGCTCCCTTGTTGAGAAGCCAGTTGGCTCAGTGGTACAGTAGTTATCACTGCTGCCTTGCATTGCCGGGGGGCTTGAGTTCAATCCCGGCCTCGCTGCGCAGAGCCTGCACATTCTCCTTGTGTCCACGTGGGTTTCCTCCGCAAAGAGGGGCTGGTTAGGGGTGCATTGGTCCATGCTGCGTTCTCCCTCAGTGTATCCAAACAGGGACTGGAGACTAGGGGATTTTCACAGTAACTTCATTGTGGTGTTAATGTAAGCCTACGTGTAAATAAATTTAAAGCCCTTTTGAAAAATTGGTGCATTTCACCATTGAACCATCACAGGGTAAATTTGCAAAGAGGTCCGGGGTGGCTAGGGGAGAGAGTTGGGGGGAGTGGGGTGTTGATGGGAGAGTGGGGTTAGGTGGGAGAGAGCGGTGGAGGGGGAAACGCCAGGGAAATAACAATCACCCGCAACAACAGATAACGAGGTGTTAAGGAAGGAGAGAGGTGGCGAGTTCAGAGAAAAGGCCGATATCAGCTCAAATCAGAGACTGACATCAGACCCTGAATTGCAAGAGAAAAGCTATGGTCACACTCTTTACCGTCAAGAGACAAAAGAGCTCGGCCGGGCTCCACCCCATATCTCACTGGGTTGGCAGAGGTCCAGGGCTGCTGGGGTGTTGTAATATACGCTTCAACTTGTTTATCGATGTGAGCGAGTGCAGCGAGTGAGTGGCTGCAAACTCCCTGAGCTCAAAACAGTGCGGCTGCAAACAGTCACGAAACTACTAACCAAATGAGTTTATTGAAACACAAGAGAGCAGCGACCGAATGCAGTGCGAAACATTGAGGCAATCTCACTAATAAAATTACAATAGAGCCTTTAATGGGATTTTTAGATAAGGACATGAATATGCGAGGAATAGAGGGATATGGAGAAAGGACAGGTAGAAAGGATGACTTTAATGTTATAGAATCATAGAATCCCATCGACTCTGAACCAGGCCCTACCCCATATCCCTACATATTTGTACCCACTAATCCCTCTAACCTACGCATCTCAGTACACCAAGGCCAATCAGCTAATCCGCACATCTTTGGCATGTTGTCTGGCACCGTATTGTAGGCCGAAAAGCCTGAGGAGAGTAACAATCAGGAAGGATAGATGGATGGTTCACTCGAGATTTAAATCCTGGATCGAACTGACATGGTGGTCAGCCTCACAGTGCCAGGGTTTGATCCCCGGCTTGGGTCACTGTCTGTGCGGAGTCTGTCCCCATGTCCACATAAGTTTCCTCCGGGTGCTCCGGTTTCCTCCCACAGTCTGAAAGACATGCTGGTTAGTGTACGTTGGCTGTGCTAAATTCTCCCTAGTGTTACCTGAACAGGAGTGTGGCGGCTCAGGGATTTTCACAGTAACTTCATTGCAGTGTTAATGTAAGACTACTTGTGACACTAATAAAGAATTAAAATAAATGTGTTCCAATATTGAACACATATTTTAGATAGGTGACCCAATATCTGGGTCGAGAGAGGAGTGGAAGTGTGGTGGAGGTTCGGATTTAATTTGATTTATTATTGTCGTATGTATTGGAATACAGTGAAAAGTGTTGTTTCTTACAGACTCTACAAAACATACCGCTGATAGAGTACATAGGGGAGAAGGGAAGAAGGGAGCGCAGAATGTAGTGTTACAGACATAGCTAGGGTGTAGAGAAAGATCAACTTAATGCGAGGTAGGTCCATTCAAAAGTCTGACAGCAGCAGGGAAGAAGCTGTTCTTGAATCAGTTGGTACGTGACCTCAGACTTTTGTATCTTTTTCCCCAAGGAAGAAGGTGAAGAGAGAATGTCCGGCGTGTATTTGGGGTTCTTAATTATGCTGGCTGCTTTGCTGAGGCAGCGGGAAGTGTAGACGGAGTCCATGGATGGTTTGTGTGATGAATTGGGCTATGTTCACAACCCTTTGTAGTTCTTTGCGGTCTTGGGCAGAGCAGGAGCCCATACCGAGCTGTGATACAACCAGAAAGAATGCTTTCTATGGGGCATCTGTCAAAGTTGGTGAGAGTCTAGTAGACATGCCAAATGGCCTTAGTCTTCTGAGAAAATAGAGGCGTTGTTAGGTGGGAAAGTGGATGTGGACCGGGGTGGGTGAGGGAGTTCCGAAAGTTTGGATCTGGGGCCACACTGGAAGTATGTCTACAAAAGGACTGAGGGTACATGTTTGATCTTGTTCACATGATGGCAGAATTGGAGGAGGACAAGTGTTGCGAGACCGGGTAGGGAGGCAGGGGTTGGGGGGAAGGTGAGGGGTAGGTGCTGGGGAAGGTCCATTACAAAGGCAGAAGGTGGCTGAGGACATGATGATGGGGGTGGGGGGGGACAAACTTGGAAGTATGGATATGGATTTTGTATACGAAGGCTCGATGAACCCAGGTGCCAATGTAATGGTCAACCAGCAGAGGAGAACAGCGTTGTCGCGTGAGCACGGGTTCATGGTGGAACGGGGGAGAAAGTGGGAGACTGGGCAGGAGAACGTCGGACTGTCAATGGTAGCAAGGGTTGAGACAGGAGGTTTGAGCTGCAGCTGATGAGCTGAGGTCGAGTTTTTAGTCAAACAGTATTGTGGAAGTAGGCAGTATTGTCCGTGGTAGATATATGGTCAAGGGATCATCTCAAGGTCAAGCACCACACTTAGGTCATTAAAGGTCTGACGCAACTCCAGCCACTTGCCGGAGTGGGTGGGGGGAAGAGTTTGTAATGCGCATTAAAGGCCATGGTCAGAATTTTTCAGCAAATTCCACCCCCTCCCTGCCAGCGATGGGTTTTTAAGCGGCTCACCATTGGCCGTAAACAGTGGTGTAAACCAGCCTCCCGTCCATTGACTCTGTCCACACTTCCCGTGGCTTTGAAAAAGCAGCCAGCATAATCAACGAACCTACACACCCCAGTCATTTTCTCTTCCACCTTCTTCCTTTGGGAAAAAGATACAAAAGTCTGAGGTCACTTACCGACCGACTCAAGAACAGCTTCTTACCTGCTGCTGTCAGTTTGAATGGATCTACCCTAAGCTGATCTTTTTCTACACCCTAGCTATGACTGTAAACTATATTCTACACTCTCTCCTTTCCTTCTCTATGAACAGTATGCTTTGTTGGTATAACGTGCAAGATGCAATACTTTTCACTGCTTCCCAATACATTTGACAATAATAAATAAAATCAAATTTTAAAAAAATCTGCTCCCCTCACAGTTTGGCCGGCGAAATTAGGTTCCTATGTTCCCAAAAGTTAAAAAAAAAGTTAAAAAAAGGGATAAGGGGATACGGGGAACAGGTGGGGAGGTGGATTTGAGACCAGGGAGAGATCAACCATGATCTAATTGAATGACAGAGCAGGCTCCAAGAACTGAATTTGATTTGATTCGTTGTCACATGTATTAGCATACAATGAAAAGCATTGTTTCTTGCGCACTATACAGACAAAGCATGCCATTCATTGAGAAGGAACGGGGAAAGTGCAGAACATAATGTTACAGTCACAGTTATGCTGTAGGGAAAGGTCAACTTTATGCAAAATTGGTCCATTCAAAAGTCTGACAGCAGCAGGGAAGAAGCTGTTCTTGAGTTGGTTGGTGCGTGACTTCAGATTTCTGTATCACTTCCCTGACAGAAGAAGGTAGAAGAGAGAACGTCTGGGGTATGTGGGGTCCGTAATTATGCTGGCTGCTTTGCCGAGGCAGCAGGTAGGGTAGGCAGAGTCAACGGATGGGAGGCTAGTTTGCTGATGGATTGGGCTACATTCATGACTTTTCTTGCAGTCTTGGAGAGAGCAGGATTTGCCTACTTCTGTTCCTAATTCCTATGTGTTAATCACATAGAATTTAGCAACACCAATTATTAATCCAACTGATTTATTTGATAGTAAAAAAGCGAGCTTTCAACACTCTTGTGTCTTCCTCAGGCAAGTGAAGACACAAGAGTGTTGAAAGCTCGCTTTTTTACTATCAAATAAATCGGTTGGATTAATAATTGGTGTTGCTAAATTCTTACTGAGTTCTTACCACCCCAACCCAATGCCGGCATCTTTACATCTTAATCACATAGAATCATAGAACCCTACAGTGCAGAAAGAGGCCCTTTAGTCTATCGAGTCTGCACCGAATACAATCCCACCCAGGCCCTAACCCCATATCCCTACATAATATACCCACTAATCCCTCTAACCTACACATCCCTGGACATAAGGGGCAATTTCTTACCATGACCAATCAACCTAACCTGCAATCTTTGGACTGTGGGACGAAACCGGAGCACCTGGGGGAAATCCACGCAGACACGAGAAGAATGTACAAACTCCACATAGACAGTGACCTGAGTCGGGAATCGAACCCAGGACCCTGGAGCTGTGAAGCAGCAGTGCTAACCATTGTGCTACTGTGCCCCCCATCCTGTTGGACTTCTCCAATTGCCCAGCCTGCTCTTGTTGTTCAGAGTGGCCTTCCCTGGACAGCGCAGCAGCGGGACAGAAGGGGGAGCAGTCACACAACTGTTCAACTGAGCTGGCTTCCGAAGGCCTTCACTCCATAGCATCAGGAAGCAAGGCCTCAGCCTTGAGCTTTAGTCAATGTGGGAACTACCCCTGCCGTCCCACACTGCTCAGGTCAGGGAGCTGACATAGAGGTTGGGGGGGCGTGGCATCACATTGATGTCTACAGCAGGGTCGCAACACGTGGGAACACTAACATTGGTAATGTGTTGAAGGGTTATGGGGAGAAGGCAGCAAAACGGGGAGGAGGAGAATATCAGCCATGATTGAATGGTGGGGCGTACTCGATGGGCCAAATGGCCAAATTCTGCTCTTATGAACTTAGGAACACAAGCCATATGCCCTATCCAGTAGTCCTGGCCTTTATTCTCCAACAAATTCTCAAATTTTCTTCTTCCAAGTTCCTTCAGCCCATCACCGCACACCACCCCGCCATCCCACACACCCCCGCCGACCTTATTTGATTTGATTATTATCACATGTATTTGGATAGAGTGAAAAGTATTATTTCTTGCACACAAAGCATACCATTCATAGGGTACATGGGAAGGAGGAAAGGAGAGAGTTCAGAATGTAGTGTTACAACCATAGCTAGGGTGTAGAGAAAGATCAACTTAGTGCAAGATAGGTTCATTCAAATGTCTGACAGCAGCTGGGAAAATGCTATTCTTGAGTCGGTTGGTGCGTGTCCTCAAACTTTTGTATCTTTTTCCTAATAGAAGAAGGTGCACGAGGTCCTTGATTATGTTGCTGCTTTTCCAAAGCAGCAGGAACATAGAACATAGAACATAGAACATTACAGCACAGAACAGGCCCTTCGGCCTTCGATGTTGCGCCGACCAATATAAAAAGCAATGCCCCTCCAAACTAAACCATTCCCTTCTCTTCCATATACTTATCAACTAACCTCTTAAACGCCACCAAACTTGGCGCATCTACAACTGCTGCAGGCAGGGCATTCCACTCCCGAACCACCCTTTGGGTAAAGAACCTACCTCTGATATCCGTCCTATAACTATCACCCCTTAATTTAAAGCTGTGTCCCCTCGTGCTAGCTTTCTCCATCCTAGGAAAAAGGCTATCACTGTCCACCCTATCTAAACCTCTAATCATCTTATATGTTTCGATCAGGTCCCCTCTTAGCCTCCTCCTTTCTAACGAAAACAACCTCAAATCCCTCAGCCTCTCCTCATAAGACCTGCCCTCCATACCAGGCAACATCCTGGTAAACCTCCTCTGTACCCTCTCCAATGCCTCCACATCTTTCTTATAATGTGGGGACCAGAACTGCACACAATACTCCAAGTGCGGCCGCACTAGAGTTTTGTACAGTTGCAACATGACGTTGCGGCTCCGAAATTCAATCCCTCTACCAATAAAAGCCAAGACTCCATATGCCTTCCTAACAACCTTCTCGACCTGACTGCCTACTTTCAGGGATCTATGCACATACACACCAAGATCCCTCTGTTCATCTAGACTACTAAGAATCCTACCATTTGCCCTATACTCTACACATTTATTATTTCTGCCATAGTGCATTACCTCACACTTTTCCACATTAAACTCCATTCGCCACCTCTCGGCCCAGCTCTGCAACTTGTCCAAGTATCTCTGCAAACTATAACACCCCTCTTCACTATCTACCACTCCACCGACTTTAGTGTCATCTGCAAATTTACTAATCCATCCTTCAATACCCTCATCCAGATCATTTATAAAAATTACAAACAGTTTATAAAAATTACAAACAGAAGTGTAGACAGAGCCAATGGATGGGAGGCTGGTTTGCGTGATGGATTGGGCTACAATCATGTAGTTTTACATGATTTACATTTGTAGTTTTTTGTGGTTTGCGTGATGGATTGGGTTACATTTGTAGTTTTTTGCAGTCTTGGTCAGAGCAGGAGTCATACCAAGCTGTGATACATCTGGAAAGGATGGCCTAGTGGTGCATCTGTAGTGGCCGAAACAAATTTCCTAAGCTTCCTGAGAAAGTAGAGGCATTGGTGGGTTTTCTTAAATATAGTGCCGGTATGGGGGGAGCAGGACAGGTTGGTGATGATCTGGACACCAGGAAACCTGACATTGTTGACCATTTCCATTTCATCCCCATTGATTTGGGGATCAATGTTGTCCGCATGTTGTCCGCTATGTGTCCTGGAATCAATAACAATAGCTCCTTCTTTTACCTGTTCATGAAGGAAGGTTTGTGTATATATTTTACGACCTCAGAATGCCCCTCACGGCCATTTTTGTTGACACAGTCCCTGTTGATCTCACTTGGCCATTAAGTAGTTAAGGGTTGATTACATTGCTGTGGCTTTGGAGTCATGTGTAGGCCAGGCTGGGTAAGGACGGCAGATTTCCTTCCCTAAAGGGGCTGAGAGACTTTGTGTTTGCTGAATAAATGAATCTACGGCGATATATAAATGCAGCAGTAGTTGGCATTCTAATTCTATCTCTAATTCAACATGACCTCCCTGCCCCATCCCTCTAGTCGTACGAGAGTGTTTGAAGTTTATTTATCAACGTCACGAGTAGGCTGACATTAATACTGCAATGAAGTTACAGTGAGAATCCCCTAGTCGCCACACTCTGGCGCCTGTTTGGGTACGCTGAGGGAGAATTTAGCTGTGTAAAAGCCTAAGAATTTCTCTTAACCTTCAGATCTCCTCTTGCCCTCTCCAGCGGGCTTGCGTTAGGTTGGAAATTAAAGAGTGTTCTCATGGCACTGGAGTTTATCACCTCCTGGTGAACTTTCCCGAGGGTCTGCAGACAAAAGAAAAACAATTACCCCGCCTCCAAGCTGGGTAAGGGGTCTCGGGGGAACTGGCCATTGACATCAGAGTGACGTAGGAGCAGGCTGAGAGAGCCAGTGGACCTGCCATACAGATAACCCACACACAGGTATGAACCAGGGCAGGAAGAAACCAGTCAGTGAGTCCCACTTTAATTCTCTTCGCTCTCAGATGAGAGTGGGCAGGAGAATTTGAAGCACAAGTGGGGGAGGGCAGGTGGTGGTGGGGGGGGGGGGGGCGTTTATATTAAGGTGACGCCAAGCTGAGAGCGTGCGGAATTGTAGTCGGAGTGACTGACTGCCTTTGTTTTGTTTAGGAGAATTATTTGTGTAATCGAATCCCATCTATTCGAATGATTATAATTCCCTCCCCCCCTCCCCCTCTCTCAATAGCGCTACCTCTCTGCAGGAGTAGAGTTCAGTTTACACAGACAAAATCAGACAAAAGTTGTGCAGACGTATTGGCCACGCTAAATTACCCCTTAGTGTGTCAGGGGGACTAGCTAGAGTAAACGCAATGGGGTTTCAGGGATAGTGCTTTGGTGGGATTGTGGTTAATGCAGACTCGATGGGCTGAATGGCCGCCTCCTGCACTGTAGGGAATCTTATGATTCAATAAGTTATCAAAAAAACAACATTCTGTCAGAACAAAAGACCCAGGTTTGATTTCTTGGATCACTGTCTGTGTGGAGTCTGCATGTTCTCCCCATGTCTGCATGTTTCCTCTGGTGCTCTGGTTGCCTTCCAATGTCTGAAAGTGCTTAGGTGCATTGGTCGTGCTAAATTCTCCCTCAGTGTACCTGAACAGGAGCAGGGAGATTCAGGGATTTTCACAGTAACTACATTGCGGTGTTAATGTAAGCCTTATTTGTGACACTAATAAATAAACTTTACTGAGGGAGATTTTAGCACGGCCAATGCACCTAAGCTGCATGTCTTTGGACTGTGGGAGGAGACAGGAGCAGCCGGAGGAAACCCGCCATGTTAAACTAAGGTCTTGCTTCCTCAGGTGGCTGTCGTACTTCTGAGAAAATCAGGAGGGAGTTACTATAGTGTCCTGAGCAATATTTATCCCATAACGAACATCAGATTATCTGGTCCCTATCACATTTTGGGATATTTGCTATGTGTAAATTGGCTGTTGTGTTCCCCAGGTTACAATAATGATTATGCTTCCAAACTACATTGGCGGCAAAAAACTTTGAAACTTTCAATGGTCACAAACTGCACTGTATCGATGCAAATCTCTCAAATTGACAGCAGCATCAGCTTTAACCACGTCCCTTGTGTCGTAATTTTGTCCGCTACTCACGAGAGTCACAAGAATAATCTCCGGAATGAAGAGCTCGGCATGTGAGGGACGGTTGAGGACTCTGGATCTGTACTTGTTGGAGTTTAGAACGGGGGAGGGGCGGGGAAATCTTATTGAAACTTACAGGATACTGTGAGGCCTGGATACAGTGGATGGGGACAGAATGTTCCCATTAGGATCCCATTAAGTTCCATTCCCATTAGGTTCCCATTAGAAGGGTGTCCCCATGTGTTTGCAGAGGTAGAGAGATTCTTCCTGCTTAAAAAGGACAGCAAAACTAGAGGCACAGCCTCGAAATAAAGGGCGGGGGGGGCAGTTTAGATCAGAGTTGTGGAGGAACTTCTTCACTCAAAGGATGGTGAGTCTCTGGAATTCCCTGCCCGTTGAAGTGGTGGAGGCTATTCACTGAATATATTTAAGTCACGGGTAGAAAGATTTCTGATAGACAAGGGAATTAAGGGTTATGGGGAGAAAGCGGGAAAGTGGAACTGATCCACTTCAGATCAGCCATGATCTTATTGAATGGTGGGGCAGGCTCGAGGGGCTGGATGGCCGACTCCTGCTCCTATGTCTTATGTTCTTATTAGCAGGAAAAACTAGAACCAGAGAGCACAACCTTATGCTAAAGGAACAATCCTTCAAACTAGAGATGGGGAGGAATTTCTTCAGCCAGAGAGTGGGGAATCTGTGAAACACTTTGCCGCAGGAGATCGGGTCATTGAGTGTCTTTAAGACATAGATAGGTTCTTGATTCATAAGGGGATCTGGGTTTAACGGGAAAAGGCAAGAGAATGGGAATGAGAAAAATATTGGACATGATTGAATGGCAGAGCAGACTCAATGGGCCAAGCATGGCCGATTCAACTAACTCATGCATCTTTGGAGTGTATGAGGAAACTGGAGCATCTGGAAAAAAACCCAGGCAGCCATGGGGAGAATGTGTAGACTCCGCATAGACAGTGACCCAAGCTGGGAATTGAACCCAGCTACCCTGGCAGCGCTACCCACTCTGCCACCATGTTGCCCAGTAAGGATGGCAAATTTCTTTGTTATTCTTGACGAATCTGCCTGAAGAGTGAGCTGGAACCTCACTGTAAAATGTCCTTTTTATTCCAGTACCAAAGCAACAGCTGAGTGTAGTGTCAGGTTAGCACATTCATGAGCACTTGGATATGTTTTCGTTAGAAAGGAGGCGGCTAAGGGGGGATCTTATTGAAACATATAAGATAATTAGAGGTTTGGATAGGGTGGACAGTGATAGCCTTTTTCCTAGGATGGAAAAAGCTAGCACGAGGGGACACAACTTTAAATTAAGGGGTATGAGTTATAGGACGGATATCAGAGGTAGGTTCTTTACTCAAAGAGTGATTAGGGAGTGGAATGCCCTGCCTGCAGCTGTTGTAGATGCGCCAAGTTTGGTGGCGTTTAAGAGGTTAGTTGATAAGTATATGGATGGGAAGGGAATGGTTTAGTTAGGAGGGGCATTGCTTTTTATTTTGGTCGGCACAACATCGAAGGCCGAAGGGCCTGTTCTGTGCTGTATTGTTCTATGTTCTATGTTCTATGTTCTATGTGTCTACTTCTTCAGTTAAGTGTACCTTTTTCCCCTGGCACCGTACCTGTGCCCAACAAAGACTTTGATTGATATTGTTGATAATATTCATTTTTCAGTTCTGGGTGACAGCAGGAGTTCAAAAATAAAAAGCACGGGTGGAATTTTCTATTCCAACCTTCCACCGTGATGGAACTGGACAATTTTTAAAAGTAATTTGTGGGACAAGGGTGTCACTGGCTGGGACAGCATTTAATATCCATCCCTAGTCACCCTTGAGCTGAGTGTCTTGCTTAGCCATTTCAGGGGGCAGTTGAGAGTCAATCACTTTGCTGTGGTCCTGGATTCACATGTAGGCCAGACCCGGTCAGAATTTCATAGATCATAGATGCATACAGAGCAGAAAGAGGCCCTTCGGCCCATTGAGTCTGCACCAAACACAAGCCCACCCTGATCCTACCCCCATATCCTTCAATATTTTACCCAGTAATCCCTGTAATCTACACATCCCAGGACAGTAAGGGGCAATTTTAGCACAGCCAATCAACCTAACCCACACATCTTTGGACTGTGGGAGGAAACCGGAGTACCCGGAGGAAACCCACGCAGACACAAGGAGAATGTGCAAATACCACACAGACAGTGACCCAAGCCAGGAATCAAACCCAGGAGCTGTGAAGCAGCAGTGCTAACCATTGTGCTACTGTGCCACCCTTCCCTACAGGGACATTAGTGAACCAGACGGATTTTTTCTAACAATCAGTAGATTCTTAATTCCCAATTTTTTTTTAAATTGAGTTCAAATTCCAACATCTGACATGGTGGGATTCGAACCCAGGCCCCCAGAACATGAGCTGGATTAATAGTCTAGTGATAATACCACTAGTCCATTGCCTCTTCTCTCACCCAGGTATGTAGGTTAATGACAGTCAGTGGTATCACTGTCAATAACCAATTCAAATTTCACTTGATAGTGGGCACGGATTCTCTGATCTCGCTCGCCCAGTCCCGCTGCTCAAGAGAATTTGGCAGTCACCCAAAACTCCCTTCATGGCAACGGGATCTGTGGGAGAGGCCAGAAAATTCCAGCCATTACCTCAACCAAATAATCCGAAGAGGGTTACCCAAAATAAACTCTTTGTGATAACTTTGAGCATTTCCACATGTCTCATTCCAGTCCAAAAGCTTTCAAAGGAGAACGCAGTTCATGCTGTAAAGGGGACAGTAGGCTTGACTGCTTAATAAGCACACTTTTTGATTCATGTTGGGTTAGCACTGCTGCCTCACAGCATCAAGGATTTGGGTTCGATTCCGGCTCATAGAACATAGAACATTACAGCACAGAACAGGCCCTTCGGCCTTCGATGTTGCACCGACCAATATAAAAAGCAATGCCCCTCCAAACTAAACCATTCCCTTCTCCTCCATATACTTATCAACTAACCTCTTAAACGCCACCAAACTTGGCGCATCTACAACTGCTGCAGGCAGGGCATTCCACTCCCGAACCACCCTTTGGGTAAAGAACCTACCTCTGATATCCGTCCTATAACTATCACCCCTTAATTTAAAGCTGTGTCCCCTCGTGCTAGCTTTCTCCATCCTAGGAAAAAGGCTATCACTGTCCACCCTATCTAAACCTCTAATCATCTTATATGTTTCGATTAGGTCCCCTCTTAGCCGCCTCCTTTCTAACGAAAACAACCTCAAATCCCTCAGCCTCTCTTCATAAGACCTGCCCTCCATACCAGGCAACATCCTGGTAAACCTCCTCTGTACCCTCTCCAATGCCTCCACATCTTTCTTATAATGTGGGGACCAGAACTGCACACAATACTCCAAGTGCGGCCGCACTAGAGTTTTGTACAGTTGCAACATGACGTTGCGGCTCCGAAATTCAATCCCCCTACCAATAAAAGCTAAGACTCCATATGCCTTCTTAACAACCTTCTCGACTTGACTGCCTACTTTCAGGGATCTATGCACAAATACACCAAGATCCCTCTGTTCATCAACACTATTAAGAATCCTACCATTAGCCTATACTCTACACATTTATTATTCCTGCCAAAGTGCATTACCTCACACTTTTCCACATTAAACTCCATTTGCCACCTCTCGGCCCAGCTCTGCAACTTGTCCAAGTCTCTCTGCAAACTATAACACCCCTCTTCACTATCTACCACTCCACCGACTTTAGTGTCATCTGCAAACTTACTAATCCATCCTTCAGTACCCTCATCCAGATCATTTATAAAAATTACAAGGCTCGGGTCTGTGTGGAGGTTGCACATTGTCCTCATGTCTGTGTGGGTTTCCTCCAGGTGCTCTGGTTTCCTCCCACAGTCCAAAGATGTACGGGTTAGGTCGATTGGCCATGCAAAGAAATTGCCCCTTAGTGTCCAGAGGAGCAGAGGTTAGAGGATTAATGAATATAATACGTAGGGATATGGGGGTAGGCCTGGGTGGAGTTGTGCTTGATGCAGACTCAATGGGCCAAAGGGCCTCTTTCTGCACTGTAGGGTTCTTTGATTCTATGAATGTTGCAGGGATATAGGGCCTGGGTGGGATTATTGTTGGTGCAGATGGGCCGAACGGCCTCTTTCTGCATTGTCGGGATTCTGTGAGAAGTTGATACAGGTGAAATATTGGTGTCCAATGCTCAGCCTTTGATTGCAAGAATCTTACCAAACAGAGTTCAGCTGAAGCAGGAGAACAGGCGGTATGGTGGCACAGTGGTTAGCACTGCTGCCTCACAGTGCCAGGGACACAGGTTCGATTCCTGGCTTAGTTCACTGTCTGTGTCCAGCCTGTGTATTCTCCCTGTGGGTTTTCTCTTTCATTTCTCCCAAAAATGTGCAAGTTTGATGGTTTGGCCATGCTAAATTGACTCTAGTGTCAGGGGATTAGCAGAGTAATTATGTGGAGTTACAGGAATATGCCCTATGGTTGGGATCATTGTCAGTGCAGGCTCTATGGGTCAAATAGCCTCCTTCTGCACTGAAGGGATTCCATGACTAAGGCAGATTGCCGAAGACACAAGTTTTAATGTTGTCCCATCAAGGGAGACTGAATAGTTTGGGTTTGTTTTCGTTGGAGTTTAGAAGAGTGAGGAGTTTTTTAAAATTAATTCATGGGACTTGTGTGTCGCTGGCCAGCCAGCATTTATTGCCCAACTCCAGTTGCCCTTGAGAAGGTGAGCTGCCTTCTTGAATCACTGCAGTCCACATGCTTGACCCACAATGTCAATAGTGGGGGAATTCCTGGATTTTGACCCAGTGACTGCGAAGGAACAACCAATATATTTCCAAGTCAGTGTGGTAAGTGGTTTAGAGGGGAACTTGCAGGTTTTGGTGTTCCCCGTGTATCCTCTGCCCTTGTCCTTCTAGATGGAATTGGTGGTGGGTTTGTAAGGCGCTGTCTAAGGATCTTTGTTGAATTGCTGCAGTGTATCTTGTAGATGATACACACTGCTGCTACTGAGCGTCAGTGGTGGAGGGAGTGAATGTTTCTAGATGTGGTGCCTATCAAGCAGGATCATTTTGTCCTGGATAGTGTCGAGCTTCTTGAGAGTTTTCACTAGTGAGAGAGTTTTGAACAAGGGGTCATAGTTACAAGATAAAGAGCCGGTCATTTAAAACTGAGTTGTGTGGAAGTACCTTCTCACAGAGGGAAGTGAACCTCCAGAATTCTCTGCCCCAAAGGGAAGCTGGATCATTTGAAGTATTTAAAGTGGAGATACTTAGATATTTGACAGATTGAGAAATCGAGGGCTAAGGGAATGTTTCCTCTTGTGGGAGAGATTAGAATGAGGAGGCACAGGTTAAAAATAAGGGGTTTCCCATTTAAGATGGAGATGGGGAGAAATTTTTCTCTCTCAGAGGGTCCTGAGGGAACTCTCTTCCTCAGATAGTGGTGGATTCAGAGTCAGTGAATATCTTAAGCGTGGATAAGATTCTTGGTCGACAAGGATGTCAAAGGTCAGTGGGAGGTGAACTGTGATCTGGGGGGAGTCACAGAATGTCCATTTGGGTTCTGAGTGTGGCCCACAAAACATTTTGATGGCCATTGTCCATGCACAAGGGATCATATCCCCTTGATTTCCATCTGCATTGTCCTTTTTACCTCACAGTGTGATATGAAGCAAAGGCAAGTACAAATAATGATGCCAGAGTGAGGTGACTTCTTACGAGATATGCCCAGCATACCTTCTAATTCAATCCTTTACTCTCTTTTATGCTTCTAAAACTTTATTCTAAGTCTTTAAACTCTCTGACAATGCTCTAACCCAATCTCTTACAGATTTACCGATGACTACAACACTACATTCTGCCTTTCCTTCTCTATGAATATTATGCTTTGTCTGTATAGTGGGCAAGAAACATTTTGCTGTATCCCAACACATACGACAATAAGAAATCAGATCAAATCAATGAAGTGAGGTGTGTGCTGATGGCTCACAACACTGACTGTAAGCACCGTGCACTCCCTCTGTGTCCAAAGTGTCAATATTTCTATTATTTTAACCATTTGAAGTTGAGCGTTCCATTAATATATAAACAATGAAGCATTTTCTATAACTTGTTGTGAAATATTCAGCATGGATTAAATGTATTTAATCTTATTCATGAAATCCTAGAATCATAGAATCCCTATAGTGCAGAAGGAGGCCATTCAACCCATTGAATCTGCACTGACAATTCTATCCCTGCAGCTCCGCATGTTTACCCTGCTAATTCCTCAACACTAAATGGCAATTTAGCCAATCCACCTAACCTACACCTCTTTGCACACTAACAGACAATTTAGCATGGCCAATCCACCTAACCTACACATCTTTAGACATTAAGGGGCAATTTAGCATGGCCAATCCACCTAACCTACACATCTTTAGACATTAAGGGGCAATTTAGCATGGTCAATCCGCCTAACCTGCACACCTTTGGACACTAAGGGGTAATTTAGCATGGCCAATCCACCTAACCTACACATCTTTAGACATTAAGGGGCAATTTAGCATGGTCAATCCGCCTAACCTGCACACCTTTGGACATTAAGGGGCAATTTAGCATGGCCAATCCACCTAACCTGCACAACTTTGGACACTAACAGACAATTTAGTACGGCCAATTCAGCTAACCTACACATCTTTAGACATTAAGGGGCAATTTAGCATGGCCAATCCACCCAACCTGCACATCTTTGGACACTAAGGAGCAATTTAGCATGTCCAATCCACCAAACCTATACATCTTTGGGCACTGAAGGACAATTTAGCATGGCCAATGCACCTAGCATGCACATCACAAGGGCACGGTGCGTGAACAAGCCCAGTGTCCATGTTGCGGCCCACTGAGATGAAGGCGGGTCACTCAAGTGGCCCAATCACTAGCATAGCTTTCCCAGCACTGGCCTTCGAGGACAGGCTGTAGTCCGATCGGCCACGGTTGGGGCAGACTTGAAGGGCCGAATGGCCTACTCCTGCTCCCAGTTGCGGGAGAATGAAGGGACGGCAGTGATGATGATGATGATGTTGCAGTTCACAGTGTGACTCAGTTTGCCCCTGAGAAGCCATTGAGCAAAGTGCAGGAGTGAGGGAAGAAGGCCCCCCTCGAGTGTGGTCCATGTTTCAGCTGCGAACAGGAGATTCAGGCTGAGGGAGCCACTAGGCCCCAGAAGGAAGGGAAGTGTTATTCCCCAAGTCCTCACATGTTAGCCATCTGATCTTTTGTAAGAAATCATGGGCCACATTGATTCACTGGCTGTTATCTTGGCCTGAGCTGATTGTTCAGCACCTCCGAGTGCCTTGGTAACTCTGTGTTAACTCACACCTGCAACCCTGCTGTTAATAACTCATTGACTTGTCACTTCACCCTCACAAAGGAGCTGGTTAAAATAGTGTGGTTTAAAAATAGCCCTCAGCTGGTGTGGCGATGATATTGTTTTGCAGCGCTGCACAGAGCGGGAATCTACCTCAGTGACTTCCTCCTGCACACTTGGAGCAAGCACGGCATTTAACCAAGCTTTCTCTTATCCAAGTGGGAGGATGTACCTGCAAATAGTCGCGTTAACTTGAAGCGGCCCCCTTCAGTAAGGCCTGACGGATTCTCCAGTGAGGGGAATGAACACTTGACAATCCGTCATTCCTTTATATAAAATAATTCACATTGTCATTGACTTCTTAATATCAGTTCAAACTGGATTGGAATACAGAGGGTATTAGGCAGCC
This sequence comes from Sphyrna mokarran, assembly GCA_024679065.1. Classification (NCBI taxonomy): domain Eukaryota; kingdom Metazoa; phylum Chordata; class Chondrichthyes; order Carcharhiniformes; family Carcharhinidae; genus Sphyrna; species Sphyrna mokarran. The sequence continues at coordinate 9,136,877 of JAGIQG010000036.1, forward strand.
CGTCAGTCAGATGGTGAAGCGTGAGGGCAGCACGGTGGAGCAGTGGTTAGCACTGCTGCCTCACAGATCAGGAACCTGGGTTCAATTCCGGCTTCGGTCGCTGTGTGGAATCTGTACATTCTCCCCATGTCTATGTGGATTTCCTCTGGGTGCTCTGGTTTCCTCCCACAGTCCAAAAATGTGCGGGTTAGATGGATTGGCCATGCTAAATTGCCCCTTAGTGTTTGGAGATGTACAGGTTAGAGGTGGATTGGTCATGCTAAATTGCCCCTTAGTGTCCAAAAGTGTTCAGGTTAGATGGATTGGTCATGCTAAATTGCCCCTTAGTGTCCAAAAGTGTTCAGGTTAGATGGATTGGTCATGCTAAATTGCCCCTTAGTGTCAGTGGGACTACTTAGGATAAATACATGAGGGTTATGAAGATAGGGCTTGGGTGAGATTGTGGTCAGTGCAGAACTGATGGGCTGAGTGGCCTCCTTCTGCACTATAGGGATTGTGTGCTTTCCTTCAACCGCATCATCTCCCTGCCCAGAATCTCCTGGGGGAGGGGGGAGGGGTAGTGTTGGCTGCACTGTGGCCTCACTTGGCCCCTCGGTCTCAGCTGGGCTGGTAGGCGGGAGGCTGAGGGGCACTGCCCATCGGCAAGGGCTCGCGTCAAAGTTTATCTGGCCAGATTGTTGGGGCGGGGTGGAAGGGGAGGAGGGGTGGAATTGCAAAACGGCGGCTCAAGGGGAAGGGCTGTGCGGTTAGGAGGGGACTGAATCTGTCATTGTTTCCGCATCAGGCCGGGCCCAGTGATGGGAAGCGTTGCCCAATCCTCGATTTCTTGTGTGTGAAGAATGTGGAAGGAAATCAGTGACAGATTTGAACTGAACTGACCCAATCAGGAACGCAGCAAAATAATAGAAACATTGGGGAGGGTGGTGTAACTGGGCAGATAGAAATCACCGTTCCTTAATCACTCCGAACCCCCTTAGTGAATTCAGAACAAAGAAATTCGATGTTTAATGATATTTATGAGTGTATTTAAGTGAATCCAGACACTACAATGCCACAGCTAGACTGAGAGAGTGCAACACTGTCAGAGTTGTCTTCTGAACAAAATATTAGATCATTCATGCTTCAGGTCACTGTTCAAGGTGATACAGCATTAGTTTGAAGATGATTCGTAGGCTGGGGAGGGTCTAAATTTTCAGTTTTATTTATTAGGTTGGCTTATGTTCATAGGAAGCCAGAAATAGCAAAAAGAGACCATTCAACTCACCGAATCTGCACCGACCACAATCCCAGCCAGGTCTTATCCCCATAATTTACCCTGCGTTACCCCTGGGACCTCCTGTCCCAGTGTTTGAGATACTTGGTCTTCCCAGGGTATTTTTGAGGTTGGTGGGGCATTTAGTCATTTCCACGGGGAGTGTGCGAAGCTCACAGTTCATGATGACCTGGCCAAGATAACCCACAAACTAAAGAGAGAGAAGCCAACTAGGTCACACAAGCTCCTACAAACACCATCACGATAACTAAGAGATAATCCATTGTAAAAGAATGATAGTCGAGGTCAAATACTAGGGCAAGGCGAGAACACGGCATGGTGGCACAATGGGCAGCACAGTGGTTGGCACTGCTGCCTCACAGCGACGGAGGCCTGGGTTCGATTCTAGCCTGGGTGACTGGCTGCAAGGAATCTGCACATTCTTCCCATATCTGCCTGGGTTTCCCCCTACATGGGGAGAATGTGCAAACTCCACACAGACAGTGGCTCAAGCCGGGAATCGAACCCGTGTCCCTGGCACTGTGAGGCCGCAGTGCTAACAACTGTGCCAGCGTACTGCACAATAAAGTTACTGTGAAAATCCCCTAGTTGCCACATTCCGGCGCCTGTTCGGGTACACTAAGGGAGATTTAACACCTAACCAGCAGTTTCCTCTCACAATCTGCTGATTAGGGTTTGTTGGCCGTGCTAAATTCTCCCTCAGTGTACCCAAACAGGAGTGTGGAACTAGAGGATTTTCACAGTAACTTCACTGCAGTGTTAATGTAAGCCTACTTATGACACCAATAAGTAAACTTCAACTTAAAGAGATGAGGAGGAACTCCTTCTGTCGGGGGGTGTGGGTTGTGAATCTGTGGAACTCACTGCTCCAGGAGACAGAGTCAAACCGCAGATTCAAGAAAGAGATGGATATGTTTCTGATGAAAAGCAGGATAAAAGGGTGATGGGGAGCAGGCGGGAAAGTGGAGCTGAGAGAGGATAAGATCAGCCATGGGCTAATGAAATGGCGGAATGACTCAAAGGGCTGGATTGCCAATTGCCGTTCCTGCTTCCTATGTCGCTGTGTACAGCTACGCTTAAATAGTGCCTATGCAAGTGTTATTGTCCATGAAGAGGATGTTGCCGTCAGTCCAGAAGGAAGTGCTTCTTACCACAGAATTGAGCAACGTTACGTCTGAGCTTTACTGCCGGTGAGATGCGAGGACGTGTGTGCCGTACGTCCTCGCGTGCGGCTGATCGAATCAAACAGCGTTGCTCGTAATGAGTTGAGCATGGAATGTACTCAATCCAGCCCTGGCTTGCAAAACCCAAAACAAAATGTCTTCTGCTGTATCTGTGACTGGGCAGCACTTACTGAGTAATCCTGAGTGTGCTAATCTCCAGTACCCATAGTTTCCCCATTACTTTCTGCGTAGCAAGGTTTTGGCAAATCAGAACCCACTTGACAACTGATCGACACTTTTTTTCTCTCGGAGTACGATTTATAGAACATAGAACATAGAACAATACAGCACAGAACAGGCCCTTCGGCCTTCGATGTTGTGCCGACCAAAATAAAAAGCAATGCCCCTCCAAACTAAACCATTCCCTTCTCTTCCATATACTTATCAACTAACCTCTTAAACGCCACCAAACTTGGCGCATCTACAACAGCTGCAGGCAGGGCATTCCACTCCCTAATCACTCTTTGAGTAAAGAACCTACCTCTGATATCCATCCTATAACTCATACCCCTTAATTTAAAGCTGTGTCCCCTCGTGCTAGCAATAATAATTTGATTATTATTGTCACAGGTATTAGCATACAGTGAAAAATATTATTTCTTGCGCACTATACAGAAAAGGCATACCATTCATTGAGAAGGAGAGAAGAGAGTGCAGAATGTAGTGTTATAGTCATAGCTAGGCTGTAGAGAAAGATCAATGAGGTAGGTCCAATCAAAAGTCTGATGGCAGTAGGGAAGAAGCTGTCCTTGAGTCGATTGGTACATGACCTCAGGTTTTTGTATCTTTTTCTCAACGGAAGAAGGCGGAAGAGGGAATGTTTGGGGTGTGTGGGATTCTTAAATAGGCTTTCCTGAGGCAGCGGAAAGTGTAGACAGAGTCAATGGATGGCAAGCTGGTTTGTGTGATGGATTGGACTACATTCACAACCCTTTGTAACGTCTTGTGGTCTTGGTCAGAGCAGGAGCCCATACCAAGCTGTGATACAATCACAAAGGATGCTTTCTATGGTGCATCTGTAAAAGGTTGGTGAGATTATTGTGATCATTTGAAATTTGGCATTTGTGCATTTGTCCTGATGAGTCCAAGATGAAAAACTTCAGCAACTTCTTTCCAGCGATTACCTCTTGATCATTTCATAAGATGTGGGCATCATTGGCTAGGCCGGCATTTGTTGTCCATCCCTTATTACCTCTTGAAAAGATGGTGGTTGACCTGCCTTCTTGAGCCGCTGCAGTCCATGTGGGGTAGGTACATCCACTGTGTTGTTAGGGAGAGCACTCCAAGATTGGGACCCAGGAAGGAACAGCCAATATACTTCCAAATACTTCTATGTTTTTATAGCTCTTGGGGTTAAAGAGCTCGAGGGATATTGGGGGTGTGAGTGGGTAGGGGGGGAGTTGGGGAAGAGGGGATCCAGATATTAAATTTGATGATCAGACATGATCAAAATGCATGGCGGAACAGGCTCAAAGAGCAGAATGGCCAACTCTTGCTTCCAATTTCTAAATCAAGTACAACTAACAACATCCATCCCTATCTCTCCAGTAGATCTTTCATACAACACCCCCTCCAACAACCGACTCCCCTCCCCGCTAATAAAACATCAGATTGCTTATAAAGAACAAAGAACAGCACAGCACAGGAAACAGGCCCTTCAGCCCTACAAGCCCAGGCTGCCCATTTTAACACTCAGTGAGTGCCTTATTCAATCAATTCCAATCCTTCTTCTACCTACGACTTTTGTCTACCTTTAGTGGAACTCCACAATAAAGGGGGTGCAAATTTAGGGAATTATATATGTGCCAGATTAAGGGAGATCCAATTCAAGGATAATTTGTTGACACCAATCAGCCTAAAAAGCACATTTTTGGGATGTGGGAGGAAACTGGAGCACCCGGAGAAAACCCATGCAAGTACGGGGAGAATGTGCAAACTCCCACAGACATTGACCCAAGCTGGAGATCCGACCCGGATCTGCACAGCACACAGTGATAGTCACTGAGCTGTCGTGTTGTCTGTCAGTTAGTCCAGTTTAAGTGTACACTAACGAACGTGAAGCACTAGGTAACTCTCGAAGCAACATCCAAGAGCAACCCTCGCACGACCCATCGTGTGTATGCCCCTCGTTGGCCAATAATCCAGTTCTGGCTATCAGGGAATTCCACTAATTAAACACTGGGAAGACAGGAGCTATTTTTAGTCTTTGCTTCATGCTCCCAAGTGACTGACTCCATCCCGTTTGAAATTTGGCATTTGTGCATCTGTCCTGATGAGTGCAAGATGAAAAACTTCAACAACTTCTTTCCAGCGATTACCTCTTGATCATTTCATGAGATGTGGGCATCACTGGCTAGTGATTAAACCAGCCTGTTTTAACCATATTGTCACATCTCATCTTGCGATGAGATTCCGACCTCACTTTCGTATCCTCACTAACACTGCCAGTTCTGCCTCCACAGCATTAGCCCAATCTCACCCAATCACAGATTACCCACTAAAACCCTCACCCATACCTTCCCTAATGCTCATTCCAACTACCCCAAAAAAGTCCTGGCTGTCCTCCCACATTTTACCCATCATAATCTGGGGGTAATTTAAAACTCTGCTAGGACCTATCTTTAAGTAGCATCAAGTCCCATTCCCCTGTCATCCATCTATGCTTGCTGACCTAGATAGGAGGGACACAGTTAGCACTGCTGTTTCACAGCACCAGGGTTCGATTCCTGCCTCAGATCACTGTCTGTGTGTATATTCTCCCCTTATCTGTGTGAGTTTCCTCCAGGAGCTCCAGTTTCCTCCCACAGTCCAAAGATATGCAGTTTAGGTGGATTGGCCATGCTAAGTTGCCCCTTAGTGTCCAAAGTTGGCTGTGCTGAACTTCCCCTTAGTGTAGGGGTACTAGCAGATTGCGTACGTGGGTTTTGGGAATAGGGTCTGTTGGGAATGTTGTCGGTGCAGACTTGGTAGGCTGAAAGTAGCTTTTGGAATTCCGAATATGTCGCCTCTCCTGGTCTCTCTGAACTTTGATCAAATGACCATCAAAGAGAAAAGAACAAAGAAAATTGCATAGCTGGCACAATAGCACAGTGGTTAGCCCTGCTGCTTCACAGCTCCAGAGACCTGGGTTCGATTCCTGGCTCGGATCACTGTCTGTGTGGAGTTTGCATCTTCTCCTTGTATCTGTGTGGGTTTCCTCCTACAGTCCAAAGATGTGCAGGTTAAGTTGTCTGGCCATGTAAAATTGCCCCCTAGTGTCTAGGGATGTGTAGGTTAGAGGGATTAGCAAAAAAATATATGGGGGGTAGGTTTGGGTGGGGCTGTGGTCAGTGCAGACTCAATGGGCCTAATGGCCTCCTTCTGAATTGCAGGGTTTCTATGATTCTATGATACAGCACAGGAATAGTCCCTTCAGCCCTCCAAGCCTGCACTGACCATGCTGCCTGACTTAACAATATCTCCTACCCTTCCAGGGGCTATATCTATTCCCATCCTATTCATGTACTTGTCAAGACATCCCTTAAAACTCATTACTGTATCTGCTTCCACAATCTCCACAGCAACGAGTTCCTGGCACCCACTACTTTGTAAAAAATCTGCCTCATACATCTCCTTTAAACATTGCCCCTCGCACCTTAAACCTGCGCCCCCTAGTAATTGATCTTCCACTCTGGGAAAAAGCTTCTGACTATCCACTCTATCCATACCTCTCATAATCTTGTAGACTTCTATCAGGTTGCCCCTCAGGTCGACCTCTGTCACTACAGTGAGAACAAACCAAGCTTCTCCAACATCTCCTTGTAGCTAATGCCCAGGCAAGATCCTGGTAAATCTCTCATCTGGTAAGATGCTCTTCTGGAGAATCAGTGCAGACTAGATGGGCCAAATAGCCTCCTTCTGCATTGTGGGGGATTCTATGACTCAGTTGCTGCCAGACCTGCTGAGTTTGACAGTCCCATGCCTGACTGGGTAGCATGTGAGGATCTTAGACCCAAAGATGCCACATGTTGGGGAATGCCAAACCTGGTGTTTGAATGTATTAAGAGTTGCACCCAAAGCTCGGGGAATGCTAACAATTACCCGATTGAAATAGAGTCATGATGAAGGAGTTTCATGGCCACCCATCCATCATAATTTTTTAAATAAAGAAGGGAAAGTTCAAAAATGAATTGGCATCTGAAACCAGTTTGATTAAGTTTTGATGAAGGGTTATATCGGAAACATTACCTCGTATTGTCAGCCAGATGGTGGATGCTCACAGCATTCCTTTAGTCTATAATAATGTTTTTGCTCAGTGGATAATGCAGAGAACAGAGGTAATCACCTCGGACATAAAAATGAAAGTTTGGCATGAATATTTTCACCACATGTTAGGATCATCATGAGTTGTGTTATTTCCATGGAAAGAAGTTCACCCCGCGTGTCAGTGGGTGGCAGCCTTGCCTCTGGGTCAGAGGGAGGGAATCCTGTCCCACTTTAGCGATAGCGGTGTGGAAGAGCTATTGACGCCGGTTCGAATCCCGCCACGGCAGATGTGGTGGGATCATGGTCAATAAAATCATGGCTGATCTGAAGTGGATCAGTTCCACTTTCCTGGCTGCTCCCTTAATTCCCTTATCGATCAGAAATCTATCTACCTGTGACTTAAACATAATCAACAAGGTAGCCTCCACTGCTTCAATGGGTAGAGATTCAGTACCCTGTGTACCTTGCTAGCACGAGGGGCACAGCTTTAAATTAAGGGGTGATAGTTATAGGACGGATATCAGAGGCAGGTTCTTTACCCAAAGGGTGGTTTGGGAGTGGAATGCCCTGCCTGCAGCGTTGTAGATGCGCCAAGTTTGTGGCGTTTAAGAGGTTAGTTGATAAGTATATGGAAGAGAAGGGAATGGTTTAGTTTGGAGGGGCATTGCTTTTCATATTGGTCGGCGCAACATCGAAGGCCGAAGGGCCTGTTCTGTGCTGTAATGTTCTATGTTCTATGTTCTGTGAGAGAAGAAGTTCCTCCTCAACTCTGTTCTAAACTGATTCCCCCTTATTTTGAGGCTGTACCCTCTTGTTCTGATTTCCTTTCTAAGTGGAAAGAATTTCTCTGCTTCTATCCTGTCTAGCCCTTCATTATCTAATATGTCTCCATAAGATCACCCCTCAGCCTTCTAAACTCTAACGAATTACAGGCCCAGTCTACTCAATTTCTCCTCATAAGCTAACTCCTTCATCTCCATCTCTAGTGCGGCCGCACTTGGAGTATTATGTACAGTCCTGGTCTCCGCATTATAAGAAAGATGTGGAGGCATTGGAGAGGGTGCAGAGGAGGTCTACCAGGATGTTGCCTGGTATGGAGGGCAGGTCTTATGAAGAGAGGCTGAGGGATTTGAGGTTGTTTTCGTTAGAAAGAAGGCGGTTAAGAGGAGACCTTATTGAAACATATAAGATGATTAGAGGTTTAGATAGGGTGGACAGTGATAGCCTTTTTCCTAGGATGGAGAAAGCTAGCACGAGGGGACATAGCTTTAAATTAAGGGGTGGTAGTTATAGGACGGATGTCAGAGGTAGGTTCTTTACCCAGAGGGTGGTAAGGGTATGGAATGCCCTGCCTGCTGCTGTTGTAGATGCGCCAAGTTTGGTGGCGTTTAAGAGGTTAGTAGATAAGTTTATGGATGAAAAGGGAATGGTTTAGGTTAGAGGGTCATTGCTTTTTCTTAATTGGTCGGCGCAACATCGAGGGCCAAAGGGCCTGTTCTGCGCTGTGATGTTCTATGTTCTATCTGGTCCCTCGAGCCTGCTCCGCCATCCAATAAGATCATGGTTGCTCTTTTTGTGGCTTCAGCTCCACCTACCCGCCCGCTCACCATAATTCCTTTACTGTTCAAAAATGTATCTATCCTTGCCTTAAAAACATTCAATGAGGCAGCCTCAACTGGGCAGGGAATTCCACAGATTCACAATCCTTTGTGTGAAGAAGTTCCTCCTCAACTCAGTCTTAAATCTGCTCCCCCTTATTTTGAGGCCATGCCCCCAAGTTTTAGTTTCACCCGCCAGTGGAAACAACTTCCCTGCTTCTATCTATCTAGTTCCTTCATAAGCTTACATCTCCCTTCATTTTTCTGAATTCCAATGAGCATAGCCTGAGTCTGCTCAGTTTCTCCTCATAAGCCAACCCTCTCAACTCTGGAATCAACCTAGTGAATCTGCTCTGCACTACCTCCAGCATCAGTATACCCTTTCTCAAGTGACAGCAACAGAGAAATTGCTGTTAAAAAAAAGTTTAAGAAGTTTTATTCATTAGTGACACAAGTAAGGCTTATATTAACGCTACAATGAAGTTGATGTAAAATTCCCCTAGTTGCCATACTCTTGGCACCTGTTTGGGTCAATGAACCTAACCAGCTCGACTTTCAGACAGTGGAGGAAACCGGGGCATCTGAAGGAAACCTGCACATCTTTGGACACTAAGTGGCAACTTAGGATGGCCAATCCACCTAACCTGAATGTCTTTGGTGTGTTGGGGGAAACCAGAACACAGGGAAGTGTGCAAACTCCACATGCGCAGCGACCCAAACCGGGAATCGAACCTGTGCCCCCGGCTCAGTGAGGCAGCAGTGCTAACCATTGACTTGTGGATTTTCAAGGTAACTTCATTGCAGAGTTAACGGAGCCTACTTTTGACAATAATAAATGAACTTTAAACTTTAAAAACTTGAATCATGAACTTTTTTGTCATGTAAATGGGAGCTGCCACTGAGTTAAGCTGAGTAGGGTAGAGTAATTATACTCATCTTTGCTGTCCTTTGACACTGGAAAGTTAGAGATTAGTGTGTATCCCATTCGCAAAAATGCATGAAGAATTCCTAGAATCATAAAAATCCTGCAATATAGATGGAGGCCATTTGGCCCACAAGTTTGCATTGACTGCAATCCCATCCAGACCATATCCCGTAACCCCATGCATTTACCCTAGTTAGCCCCCTGACACTAAGGGGCAACTCAGCAAGGCCAATCCCTGTAACCCGCACTTCTTGGAGTGTGGGAGGAAACCGGAGCACCCGGAGGAAATCCACGCAGACACGGGGAGAACATGCAGACCCTGCACAGGCAGCCATCCGAAGCCGGGTACCAATCCCGCATCAATGTGAGACAGCAGAGGGCTTTCCTGGGAGAGCTCCTCCCAAATCTCATACTTGCTATGGGCACCCACCACACCCACTCCAGCTCTCCCCCCCCCACACTCTGTTTACAAAGCAAGCTTTAAAATTTCCCCATGTGTTTTGTTTTAGTTTAACAAAAAAAACGCGCACTTTGGGTCTCCGTGATGGGTCAGCTGCCCTGTCAGAGAAGGGCATGCGAGGGTGGGTTCTATATCTTGAAGTCAGCAGTATAACTGAGGCCCCGAGGCTTGTTGGACAGGTAGGCAATCTCCTGGCATTCCAGCAAGGCTTGGCATCCACCCCTGCCCATCAGGAGAAGGAATGGTCTAATTATAGCACTTCAAACACATTAATAGCTGTAGTTAGCATTACTGCCTCACAGCGCCAGGAACCTGGGTTCAATCCCGGCCTCAAGTGACTTTCTGTGTGGAGTTTGCATGTTCTCCACGTGTCTGTGTGGGTTTCCTCTGGGTGTTCTGGTTTCCTCCCAGAGTCCAAAGATGTATGGGTTAGGTCGATTGGCCATGCTAAATGGTCCCTTACTATCCAAAGATCTATAGGTTAGGTGGATTGGCCATGCTAAATTGTCCTTTAGTGTCCAAAGATGTGCAGGTTAGGTAGATTGGCCATGCTAAATTACCCCTTAGTGTCCAGAGTTGTGCAGGTTAGGTGGATTGGCCATGCTAAATTACCCCTTAGTATCCAGAGTTGTGCAGGTTGGGTGGCTTGGCCATGATAAATTACCCCTTAGTGTCCAGAGTTGTGCAGGTTGGGTGGATTGGCCATGATAAATTACCCCTTAGTGTCCAGAGTTGTGCAGGTTAGGTGGATTGGCCATGCTAAATTCCCCTTAATGTCAGAGAGACCAGCCAGGGCAAATGTGTGAGGTTACTGGAATAGGACCTGGGTTGGATTGTGGTCGGTGCAGATTTGACGGGCCGAATGGCCTCCTTCTGTCCTGTAGGAATTCTATGAATAGATTCAGATCAATGAAAGGGGTGGGCAAAAGATGAAAGTGGATTGTTTGATGCCTGCGCGGAAATGAGAGAAACGGAGGCACTTTTGGGCACCAGAAGAAAGTGAATTTTCACATGAAAATGAGCTATAAAAAAGTTGAATGTGAAACAATGGATTTGGTGATTAGGTTCGTATGTGCTGCAGGTTGCATTGAGAGCTCTCGTCTGATTAGAAACAGGCCCATCTGTAAAGGATTGAGGAAGAGGGAACCAGGCGGGCTGTGTGCTGGCGCAGTGTGTGAGTGTCTGCACTGCAGCACTGAGTGTATCAGAAAAGAAACACTTCCTCAATTCTTACTCAGCTGCCCCGCCAAGGCTGTGGTGAAGGAAGAGACACAGAGACAGACAGGGAGAGAGAGAGATTGCCTTGACACTGCTGTTATTTCTGCACTTTTCTGATAACTGCCAGGGAGGCCACAGGCATTCGCCAGTAGCCAGCAAAGTGGCTTGAAGTTTCTTCATACGGCTCTCTGTGCCACAGATCAAGGTTATCCTCCTAATTCCCAAGCTGCAGCTTACCTGATACCCAGAGTCACTAGAGATCAGCATGGCAGATATTTACAGAGCACAGCAGCACACGCTGCCACGGTGTAACTTGCAGGACCTTAATCGGCAGTAAGTATCAATCTCACAGGCACATTGGAGTAACTGTGTTATTGGAGGGAAAGGGGGCGGCTGTTTTTAAGGACAAAATTCAAATGCTACAACTGTGCTACATTTTATACCATCTGAGGTTTATCGTAATACACACAGGGTAAGATAATGACCATTATATATACAGGGTGAGATATTGACCATGATTTATACAGGGTGAGATATTGACGGTAATATGCACAGGGTGAAATATTGGCCATGATATATACAGGGTGAGATATTGATTGTGATATATACAGGGTGAGATATTGACTGTAATATACACAGAACATAGAACATAGAACATTACAGCGCAGAACAGGCCCTTTGGCCTTCGATGTTGCACCGGCCAATTAGGAAAAAGCATTGACCCTCCAGACTAAACCATTCCCTTTTCGTCCATAATCTTATCTACTAACCTCTTAAACGCCACCAAACTTGGCGCATCTACAACTGCCGCAGGCAGGGCATTCCATACCCTAACCACCCTCTGGGTAAAGAACCTACCTCTGATATCCGTCCTATAACTACCACCCCTTAATTTAAAGCTATGTCCCCTCGTGCTAGCTTTCTCCATCCTAGGAAAAAGGCTATCACTGTCCACCCTATCTAAACCTCTAATCATCTTATATGTTTCAATAAGGTCTCCACTTAGCCGCCTTCTTTCTAATGAAAACGAAGGTTGAGGGGCGACCTGATAGAGGTTTACAAGATGTTGAGAGGAATAGATAGGGTGGACTCTCAGAGACTATTTCCCAGGGCTGAAATGGTCGCGACGAGAGGGCACAGATTTAAGGTGCAGGGAAGCAAGTACAGAGGGGATGCTAGGGGAAAGTTTTTCACTCAGAGGGTGGTGAGTGAATGGAATCGGCTGCCGTTGGTGGTGGTCGAGGTGAACTCGCTGGGGTCTTTTAAAAGACTTCTGGATGAGTATATGGGATCCAATGGGATTGGGGGTTATAGATAGGTCTATGGCTGGGTAGGTTTGATGTGTTCGGCACAACTTGTGGGCCGAAGGGCCTGTTTGTGCTGTAGTGTTCTATGTTCTATTCTATGTTCTATGTAAAACAACCTCAAATCCCTCAGCCTCTCCTCATAAGACCTGCCCTCCATACCAGGCAACATCCTGGTAAACCTCCTCTGTACCCTCTCCAATGCCTCCACATCTTTCTTATAATGCGGGGACCAGAACTGCACACAATACTCCAAGTATTGCACTAGAGTTTTGTACAGTTGCAACATGATGTTGCGGCTCCGAAATTCAATCCCCCTACCAATAAAAGCTAAGACTCCGTATGCCTTCTTAACAACCTTATCGACTTGATTACCATCTTTCAGGGATCTATGCACATATACACCAAGATCCCTCTGTTCATCAACACTATTAAGAGTCCTTAATCACACAGGGTGAGATATTGGCTGTGACATACACAAATTGTGATTTTTTTGTGATTTAGACGCAGGGTGAGATATTGACTGTGATATGCACAGGGTGAAATATTGGCTGTAGTATACACAGGGTGAAATATTGGCTATAATATACACAGAGTGAGATAATGACCATGATATTGACCATAATATACACACCTTAAGGTATTGACTATGATATGCACAAGATGAGATATTGGCCATAATATATACAGGGTGAGATATTGGCTATAATATACAAAGGGTGAGATATTGACTGTAATATACACAGAGTGAGATATTGACTGTGATATGTACAGGGTGAGATATTGGCTGTGATATACACCCATGCAAGAAAGCCCAGAATGTCCATATTAATTGGATCAAGGAATAGGGACAATGGGGAAATGGCCCAGAAAAGAGGTTGAAGCCGGAGAGATCAGCCACAATCATGTGGAGTAATGAGACAGGCTGGAAGGGCCAAACGGCCTGCTTCTGCTTCTGTTTCTTGTGTATTAATTTCTGATGATAAAGTGAGGTTATATCTATGTGATCCTTTTATTTTACTCATTCAAGGGATAAGAACATAATAAGATCTAGGACTATCTGGCCCCTCGAACCTACTCCGCCACTCAGTAAGATCATGGCTGATCTTTTTATGGACTCAGCTCCACTTACCCACCCGCTCGCCATAACCCTTAATTCCTTTACTGTTCAAAGATTTAGCTATCCTTGTCTTAAAAACATTCAATGAGGTCTCCTCAACTGGGCACGGAATTCCACAGATTCACAACCCTTTGGGCAAAGAAGTTCCTTTTCAACTCAATCCTAAATCTGCTTCTCCTTATTTTGAGGTCATGCCCCCTAGTTTCATCCGCCAGTAGAAACAACTCCCTTGCTTCTATCTTATCTATACCCTTCATAATCTTATATGTTTTTATAAAATCTCCCTTCATTCTTCTGAATTCCAATGAGTATAGCCCCAGTCTACTCAGTCTGTCTTCGTAAGCCAACCCTATCAGTACATGCATCAACCTAATGAATCTCCTCTGTACCCCCTCCAGTGCCAGTATATATCCTTTGACAACTAAGGAGAGCAAAACTGTACACAGTACTCAGACCTCACCAGCACCTTATACAGCTACAACATAACCTCGCTGTGTTTAAATTCCATCCTTCTAGCAATGAAGGACAAAATTCCATCTGCCTTCTAAAGTGATAGCCTTTTTCCTAGGATGGAGAAAGCTAGCATGAGGGGACACAGCTTTAAATTAAGGGGTGATAGCTATAGGACGGATATCAGAGGTAGGTTCTTTACCCAGAGGGTGGTTAGGGAGTGGAATGCCCTGCCTGTGGCAGTTGTAGATGCGCCAAGTTTGGTGGCGTTTAGGAGGTTAGATGATAAGTTTATGGAAGAGAAGGGAATGGTTTAGTTTGGAGGGTCATTGCTTTTTTTTCATAATTGGTCGGCGCAACATCGAAGGCCGAAGGGCCTGTTCTGCGCTGTAATGTTCTATGTTCTTAATTCCTTGCTGCAAATGCAAACCAACTCCTTGAGATTCCTGCACAAGGACACCCAGATCCCTCTGCACAGCAGCATGCTGCAATTTTTTACCATTTAAATAATAGTCCATTTTGCTGGTATTCCTACCAAAATGGATGATCTCATGTACGATGTGGGTTAGGACACCATTTATTGCCCATCCTTAATTGAGCACAGTATCATCTGTCAGAATAACACAGCTAGAAAATTGTTCCAGTACAGAAGGGGGAGGCCATTCGGTCCATCATGTGTGTGCCAGCTTTCCATTTGAGAAATCCACCTAGTGCCATTCCTTACCCACCGCCCCCCCCCCACCCCAATCCTTGCCCAATAACCTGCCCATTCCAAAGGACACCAGCCATCACAACCGGCTCGCGATTCCGAGCGATTCGTATCTCATCTCCAGAATTTCCAGGTGGCAGTCGTGCTCCAGGGAGAGACAGCTCAAACTTCTCTCTCGTAGTGACTGGTGCCTTAGCAACGCCACAACCTGATAGCCAGTTGCCAAGTTCTCAGCTCAGCCCCCTGGACAAGTCTCCAAACCAACTGTTGCCTTTGGTTACCGGAGGGAGCAGCCCGTGCAATGGTGCAGCTCTGAGAGCTAAGCATTGATGTCATCTCTAATCCTGTTATTTTGTATTCCTGATGCCATCGCAATACATCACACTTACAGACAGAAAGCTACCCCAATCTCAGCACAGTGTAGAGGGAGTTTCATTCTGTATCTGCATCTGTTTAATGGGGACAGACTAGAGGGAGCTTTACCCTGTATCTAACTCCGTGCTGTACCTGTCTTGGGAGTGTTTGATGGTGTAGAGATGCCGGCGTTGGACTGGGGTAAACTCAGTAAAGTTTGACAACACTGATTTTAAATCCAACCAATTTATTTGATAGTAAATCCATGAGCTTTCGGTCTTTGTGGCCGTCGTCAGGTGAATGAGGTGTCCTGGTCTCCAAAAGCACACATATCAGCACAGACAGTTTACAGATTGCTGATTAGAATGCGAATCCTTACACCTAACAGTAAGTAACCTCACTTACTTACTGTGCTGTCTGGAGACAATACACATTTCTCTAACCTCTGCTGTTAGCCACTTTAAGACTTGAATAGCAGGTTAGGTGTAAGGATTCGCATTCTAATCAGCAATCTGTAAACTGTCTGTGCTGATATGTGTGCTTTTGGAGACCAGAACACCTCATTCGCCTGAAGAAGGGCACAAAGGCCGAAAGCTCATGGATTTACTATCAAATAAATCGGTTGGATTTAAAATCGGTGTTGTCAAACTTTACTGAGTGTTTGATGGGGGCAGTAGAGGAAGCTTTACTCTGTATCTAACCCCGTGCTGTACCCGTCCTGGGAGTATTTGATGGGGACAGTGTAGAGGGAGCTTTACTCTGTATCTAACCCCGTGTTATACCTGTCCTGGGAGTGTTTGATAGGGGACAGTGTAGAGGAAGCTTTACTCTGTATCTAACCCTGTGCTGTACCTGTCCTGGGAGTGTTTGATGGGGACAGTGTAGAGGGAGCTTTACTCTGTATCTAACCCCGTGTTATACCTGTCCTGGGAGTGTTTGATGGGGGACAGTGTAGAGGAAGCTTTACTCTGTATCTAACCCCGTGCTGTACCTGTCCTGGGAGTGTTTGATGGGGACAGTGTAGAGGGAGCTTTACTCTTTATCTAACCCTGTGCTGTACCTGTCCTGGGAGTGTTTGATAGGGGACAGTGTAGAGGAAGCTTTACTCTGTATCTAACGCCGTGCTATATCTGTCCTGGGAGTGTTTGATGGGGACAGTGTAGAGGGAGCTTTACCTTGTATCTAACCCTGCACTGTACCTGTCCTGGGAGTGTTTGATGGGGGACAATGTAGAGAGAGCTTTACTCTGTATCTAACCCTGTGCTGTACCTGTCCTGGGAGTGTTTGATGGGAGACAGTGTAGAGGGAGCTTTACTCTGTATCTAACCCCACGCTGTACTTTTCTTGGAAGTGTTTGATGGAGACAATTTTGAGGGATTAATATCATAGGCTATTAATCCAGAAACTTAACTAATGTTCTGAGAACCCGGGTTCAAATCCCACCAAGACAGATGGTGGAATTTGAATTCAATAAAAAAAATCTGGAATTAAGACTCTGCTGATGACCATGAAATTATTGTCAATTGTCAGAAAAACCCATTTGGTTCACTAATGCTCCTTTAGGGAAGGAAATTTGCTGTCCTTACTTGGCCTACATAACTCCAGAGCCACAGCAATGTGGTTGACTCTTAACTTCCCTCTAAGGGCAACTAGGGATGGGCAATAAATACTGGCCCAGCCAGCGATGCCCATGTCCCACAAATGGATAAACAAAAATAGATAGAAAAAAATAAGACAAGCGTAAAATATAGACAAACATACAAATTAAGGGCTGGAGAAGGCTTTTCAGCCCCTTGAGCCTGCTACGCCATTCCATACAATCATGGCTGATCTGATTGATTTTGATTTTGATTTTGATTTTAATTTTGATTTTTGATTTTGGATTTTGATCTGATTTATTATTGTCACATGTATTGGAATACAGTAAAAAGTCTTATTTCTTGTCCATGACACAGACAAAGCATGTCATTCATAGAGAAAGAAATGAGAGAGTGCAGAATGTAGTGATACAGTCATAGCTAAGGTGTAGAGAAAGATCAGCTTAATTTGAGGTAAGTCCATTCAAAAATCTGATGACAGCAAGGAAGAAGGGGTGCCACGCTGGTTAGCACTGCTGCCTCACAACGCCGGGGACCCAGGTCAAATTCTGGTCTCGGGTCACTGTCTGTGTGGCATTTGCACGTTCTCCCCATGTCTGTGTGGGTTTCCTTCGGGTGCTCTGGTTTCATCTCACAGTCTGGGTTAGGTGGATTGGCCATGATAAATTGCCCCTATGTGTCAGGGGGATTAGCAGGGTAAATATATGGGGTTGTAGGGATAGCGCTTAGATAGATTGTGATCAGTGCATGCTTGATGGGCCGAATGGCCTCCTTCTATGATTCCGTGAAGCTGTTCTTGAGTCGGTTGGGACGCGACCTCAGACTTTTGTATCTTTTTCCTGTGGAAATGGGTCGTGGCCTCAACTACCTCCCAGAGCTATGATGGAGCAATATTTTGGGGGCATCAGAATGGAGGGAGGGACGTGAAGAATCTTTGTATTTAAATGGCACCTGCCACGACCCGATCAAAGTGGCTTCTAGATTGGAAGTGTAGTTCCTGTTCGGAAAATCCTCCGCCAATTTATACACAGCAAGCTCCCAGAAATAGTGATGTAAGGGACAATTTAGCATGGCCAATCCACCTAACCTGCACATCTTCGGAGTGTGGGAGGAAACCGGAGCACCTGGAGGAAACCCACGCAGACACGGGGAGAGCATGCAGACTCCACACAGACAGTGACCCGAGGCCAGTAATTGAATCTGGTGCTGTGAGACAGCAGTGCTAACACAGTGCCACCCCAACCATGAATGGTATGTGAAAAATCATTTTGAAAGCAAGGTAAGGTTGGGTGGTGTGGAACAAGAAAGGAAGCAGAGGGGTATCCACCAGGGCACTCACTGGACATGTTGAAGATTCAGCCCTCCACATCTTGCTCCTCTTGCCCCTCTTGCCCCTTCACTGTTTAGCCTGGTTCCTGGAAGCAAAGAAACCAATTGGAAGGAAACCTTGGAAATGTAATTAAAATGTTGCGGATTGTCTGCTGCTCAAAGCGGTTCAGTATCGATAAAAGGCGTTTCTATTTCTCCGAGAAACCTTTCACTGCCATACATTTCTTTGAATGTCAAGGCAATGTTTCTGACCTCCGATCCACAACAGTCTCCCCAGCCTCCCCTCATACGTTCTGCAACTGAATCTCCATCAAACGCTCATGTCATTTTCTCCCTGCCTTGTTCCGTAGTTGAGCCAACATGTTAACCTGTCAACAGGCTGACTGTCACTACAAACCAACCGGAGGAGGTCCGTCCATCCTCCCCCTCTCTGCCATGGCCTTGCTCGAGTCCAAGGGTGCGTCCAGTGTCCTTCAGTCCGGTGCCTGCTTTACCATTCCTGAGTGCATAGACAGCGAGGAGTTAAAATTCCCTGAGCTGTGCCTCAAGAAGGCCCTTAAAAGCTTTTCAAATTGCTTCTTGCGTCCCAGTCCATCACACAAACCAGCCAGAGAAGAAGTTGTTCTTGGCTCGGTTGCTGCAGTCCAATGTATCTTTTTCCCGATGGAAGAAGATGGAAGAGAGAATGTCTGGCGTGCGTGGGGTCCTTAATTATGCTGGCTGCTTTGCCGAGGCAGCGGGAAGTGTAGATGGAGTCAGTGGATGGGAGATTGGTTTCAGTGATGGATTGGGCTACATTCACAGCCCTTTGTAGTTTCTTGCGGTCTTGGGCTGAGCAGGAGTCATATCAAACTGTGATACAACCAGAAAGGACGCTTTCTATGGTGCATCTGTCAAAGTTGGTGAGAGTCATAGCAGAAATGTCGAATGTCCCCTCCCTCTCTCCTCCTCACTACGTCTAACCCCTCCTTGCCTCTCTTCATCCTTCCCTTCCCTAACCCACTACTCCCCTCCTCTCCCTTCCCATTCCCCTTCTCTCCTCTCCTTCCTCCTCCTCCATTTTCCCCGCTTCCACTCACTTCACCTCTCATCTACTTCCCTGTCGTCTCCTCCCCTCCAATCTCCTCTCTTTTACTTGCCTCCCCTCCCATGCACTTCCCTCCACTTCCCTCCCTTCCTCCAGCCACCTTGTCTTCTCCCCACTCCCCTTTTCTTTCCCTCCTTCCTTTTTCTCTCCTCTTATCCGCTGCCCACTCTCCGCATTTCTCTACACACTCCTCTTTTATTCAGAGGAATACAGAGGTTTTGTCTGAGGGAAGTGTCTGTGGGAGGAAAGGGGTTTCCCTGGAAGGGCGATAAACTTGAAGTCAAGGGGAATGGGAAACAAGAAGAGACTGGATGGGATTGTTTTTCAAGGGAGGGAGCCCCCCCGCTAAAGGCCTGAGGCCTACAGTGCAGGGCACAGACAGCATTGAAAAGTGCAGGAAGAACGACAGCAAGCTTGAATTTTTAAAAATCCGCAGTTTTTCCCAAGTTGGGAGGGAAGGCACGATGGCACAGTAGTTAGCACTGCTACCTCACAGCGCCAGGGACCCAGGTTTGATTCCTGGCTTGGGTCATTGTGTGGAGGTTGAATGTTCTCACCATGTCTGCATAGGTTTCCTCCAGATGCTCCACTTTTCCCCCACAGCCCAAAGATGACCATGCTAAATTGCCCCTTAGTATCCAAAGGTGCACAGATTAGGTGGATTGGCCATGCTAAATTGCCCCTTAGTGTCCAAAGATATGCAAGTTAGATGGATTGGCCATGCTAAATTGCCCCTTAGTGTCCAAAGATATGCAAGTTAGATGGATTGGCCATGCTAAATTGCCCCTTAGTGTCCAAAGATTTGCAAGTTAGGTGGATTGGCCATGCTAAATTGTCCCTTAGTCTCCAAAGATGTGCAGGTTAGGTGGATTGGTCATGCTAAATTGTCCCTTAGTGACCAAAGATGTGTCGGTTTGGTGGATTGGCCATGCTAAATTGTCCCTTAGTGTCCAAAGATATGCAAGTTAGATGGATTGGCCATGCTAAATTGTGCCTTAGTGTCCAAAGATGTGTCGGTTTGGTGGATTGGCCATGCTAAATTGTCCCTTAGTGACCAAAGATGTGTCGGTTTGGTGGATTGGCCATGCTAAATTGTCCCTTAGTGTCCAAAGATATGCAAGTTAGATGGATTGGCCATGCTAAATTGCACCTTAGTATCCAAAGATTTGCAAGTTAGGTGGATTGGCAATGCTAAATTGTGCATTAGTGTCCAAAGATGTGTAGGTTATGTGGATTGGCCATGCTAAATTGTCCCTTAGTCTCCAAAGATGTGTAGGTTAGGTGGATTGGTCATGCTAAATTGTGCCTTAGTGTCCAAAGATGTGTCGGTTTGGTGGATTGGCCATGCTAAATTGTCCCTTAGTGTCCAAAGATGTGTAGGTTAGGTGGATTGGTCATGCTAAATTGTGCCTTAGTGTCCAAAGATGTGTCGGTTTGGTGGATTGGCCATGCTAAATTGTCCCTTAGTCTCCAAAGATGTGTAGGTTAGGTGGATTGGTCATGCTAAATTGTGCCTTAGTGTCCAAAGATATATCGGTTTGGTGGATTGGCCATGCTAAATTGTCCCTTAGTCTCCAAAGATGTGTAGGTTAGGTGGATTGGTCGTGCTAAATTGTGCCTTAGTGTCCAAAGATGTATTGGTTTGGTGGATTGGCCATGCTAAATGGCCAATCCAATTAGGGTGGACAGTGATAGCCTTTTTCCTAGGACGGAGAAAGCTAGCACGAGGGGACACAGCTTTAAATTAAGGGGTGGTAGTTATAGGATGGATATCAGAGGTAGGTTCTTTATCCAAAGGGTGGTTCGGGAGTGGAATGCCCTGCCTGCAGCAGTTGTAGATGCGCCAAGTTTGGTGGCGTTTAAGAGGTTAGTTGATAAGTATATGGAAGAGAAGGGAATGGTTTAGTTTGGAGGGTCATTGCTTTTTATATTGGTCGGCACAACATCGAAGGCCGAAGGGCCTGTTCTGTGCTGTAATGTTCTATGTTCTAAATTGCCACTTAGTTCAAGGGAACTGGCATGGCTAAATATGTGAGGTTACAGGAATCGGTCCTGGGTTGGATTGTTGTCAGTGCAGACTCAATGGGCCGAGTGACTTCCTTCTGCACTGTAGGGATTCTATGGTTCTATGGAAGGCAATACTAAACCATCTAGACTGGGGGTGACGGGCACACTGGACTTTATATGATCTTGGAGAGTTTGACTCTTGATTTTAACACGGACAGCTCACTGGGAGAGACAGGAATACGGACAGATGGGACTATAGGAAAGAAGAAATTGTAAACTCAGAGAAGGCAGCGGGACAGGAAAGGAAGTGAAGATTTGAATACAGCAAGGGACTGCACATCAGATCCTGAAATCAGAGTTGGATGGTCTATCTTTAATTTGATTTATTATTGTCACATATATTAGTATACAAGGAAAAGTATTGTTTCTTGTGCTATACGGATTAAGCAGCCCGTTCGTAGAGAAAGAAAGGAGAGGGTGCAGAATGTAGTGTTACAGTCATAGCTAGGGTGTAGAGAAAGATCAACTTAATGTGAGGTAGGTCCATTCAAAAGTCTGCTGGCATCGGGGAAGAAGCTGTTCTTGAGTTGGCTCGCACATGACCTCAGACTTTTGTGTCTTCTTCATGGTGGAAAAGAGAATGTCTGGGCTGCGTTGGGTTCTTGATTATGCTGACTGCTTTTCCCTGATGTGGAGATGCTGGCGTTGGACTGGGGTAAACACAGTAAAAAGTATCACGACACCAGGGTAAAGTCCAACCAGTTTATTTGATGGCAAACCCACAAGCTTTCGGGGTTTGCCCCTTCGTCAGATGTCCCCTGATGAAGGAGCAGTGTTTCCAAAAGCTTTTGGGTTCAGTATCAAATAAACTGGTTGGCTTCCCCCCAAGGAAGCGGGAAGTATAGATGGAGTCAGTGGATGGGAGGCTAGTTTGCATGATTGGGAGGACATGGAGGCTCCATGCAGTGACCCAAGCCAAGAATCGAACCCAGGTCGCTGGCGCTGTGAGTCAGCAATGCTAACCACTCTACCAATCTATCTCCCCAATACAATTCACCTCATACCAATGACCAATCCACCTAACCTGCTTATCTTTGGATACTAAGAGGCACTTTAGCATGGCTAATACACCTAACCTGCACATCAAAGAACAAAGAAAGAACAAAAACAGTACAGGAAACAGGCCCTTTGGCCCAACGAGCCCGCGCCGCCACCCCGATGTTCCCACCTCTGCCCGTGATCCCTGTCAATGTTTATAGATGTATGGATTAAAAACCAAATTTGAGACAATTTAGGGAGAATTTGTTTTGCCAATTAGCCTAAGAGCGCATCTTTGGGATGTGGGAGGAAACAGGAGCTCCCGGAGAAAACCCACGCAGGCACGGGGAGAATGCGCAAACTCCCACAGACACAGGCCCAAATCCATGTATCTGCACAGCACAGCAATAGTCACTGAGCTGTCGTGTTGCCCATCGAATGGTCCAGGTCAAGCGTACACTAAAGACGTGAAGCACTAGGATATTCTCGAGCAGCCCTCTCACGACCCATCGCGTGTATGCCCCTTGTTAGACAACAAGGTGGACCAAGCACCTGTAGGATAAAAACAAGTACATCAATATCATCATCTATTTACACACTTCCCAGGGAGTCCCAAGGCTCATGATCCCTATTTTAAATCAGTTTTCTATACCCCTCCATTCCCATTCTGTTCATGTGCCCATCTAAGTAGTTCTTCAATAACTCCAGAGTACCTGCCTCCACCACTTTACTTAGCAGCGCATTCCATATCCACACCACCCTCTGTGTGAAAAAACTCCCTCTAGCATCCAAATTATACCTTACCCCCCCTCACCCTAAACCTGTGACCCCTCGTGCTATTTGAGTCCATCCAAGGAAAAAGCTTAACCCTGTTTACTCTATCTATACCCCTCATAATCTTGTACACCTCTATCAGATCTCCCCTAAGTCTACGTCTTCTAAGGAAAAGATTTGCCTAATCTCTCCTCGTAACTCAGACCTTCCATACCAGGCAGCATCCTGGTAAACCTCCTCTGCACTCTCTCCAGAGTCTCCACGTCCTTCTGGTAGTAAGGCAACCAGAACTGGATGCAGTATTCCAAATGAGGTCTTTGGACACTAAGGACAATTTAGAACATGATGTTAGATCATCGATGCAGTGTATATTTCTGCTGAGGCGATTTATTATATGTTTGGTTTAATTTATTATTGTCATGTGGTTGGAATACAATGAATTATTTCTTGCACACCGTACAAACAAAGAATACCGTTCATAGAATACATAGGAGCGAAGGAAAGGAGAGAGTGCAGAACGTAAGTGTTACAGTCATAGCCAGGGTGTAGAGAAAGATCAACTTAATGTGAGGTAGATCCATTAAAAGTCTGACAGGGCAGAAGCTGTTCTTGAGTCGGTTGGCACGTGACCTCAGACTTTTGTACCTTTTTCCCGATGGAAGAGAGAATGTCCGGGTGTGTGGGGTCCTTGATTATGCTGGCTGCTTTTCCTCAGGCAGGGAAGACTGGACTATATTCACAACTCTTTGTCACAGAGAAATGAGGCTCCGAACCTTGCAGGGGGTGGAGGGGCAAAGTACAAAAATATTTGATTGGAACAGAAAGTTCCTGTTTTCATTGAGGAACAGTATGGGAGGTCACTTCTTATTGACTGTGATGCCGTGACGGGAGGAGGTAAAGCAAGCAATACGAGGTGGCAATGCTTATGTCTCAAGTTTATTTATAAGGGTGACAGGTAGAGATTAGCTGAGGGGGGAGGGGGGGAACGGCCTTGGGCCTGGGGAGGTGGGGTGGGGGAAGGTGAGGGGGTGGCTTTTTTTTGTCAGACAGCTGAAATGCTTGGTACTGCTGTCACTTTCACATTCACTTCTTATCTGAACTCATTTTCCAGATGAATGGGCTCGTTTTTCGCTTCCTGCTCGGGGAATCAGCTCGGGGAGGGGGCGGGATTGGTGGGGGGCAGGATGGTGAGGCTTTACTAGCAGCCTGGGGCTCATTGGATCTCCACACTGCAGCTGTGAGTGTCCCTCGGTGAAGACTCCCGCTGACTGTATCCCCGGGGAGGTTGAGCACCCCCTCAAGGTAACAGCCGTTAATCTTTCTCTTCTTCCCAGCATGTTCCACTTTTTGCAGTGAGTGACCCACGCAAGCCCGGCACCATAAGCAGAAATAGCTGGTTGTTAAATCATTATCTTCAGTGGTTCGTTCAGGGAGCTTTGTAACTTTATACAGAGAGAGCGAATTGGAAGGTGGATTCATTGAGTCACAAAGCCCTCTTTATGAAGGCTGTTTGGCCCATCGCTGCTTGTGCTGGCTCAATGAGTTTATTTATGAATGTCGCAAGTCGGCTAACATTAACACTGCAGTGAAGTTACTGTGAAAACCCTCTAGTCGCCACACTCCGGTGCCTGTTCGGGTACGCTGAGGGAGAATTTAGCACAGCCAATGTGCCCTAACCATGTGGGAGGAAACTGGAGCACCCAGAGGAAACCCACACAGACATGGGGACTACATGCAGACTCCATGCAGTGACCCAAGCCAAGAATCGAACCCAGGTCGCTGGCGCTGTGAATCAGCAGTGCTAACCACTGTGCCAATCTATCACCCCAATACAATTCATCCTATATCCTCTGGTCTTTGTTAGATCATAGACGCAGTGTATAATTTCTGCTGAGATGATTTATTCTACATTTTAATTTGATTTATTATTATCACACGTGTTGGAATACAATGAATTGTCTCTTGAGCACTTTGTACGGACAAAGAATATTGTTCATAGAGTACATAGGAAAGGAGAGAGTGCAGAATGTAGTGTTATGGTCATAGCTAGGGCGTAGAGAAAGATCAACTTAATGTGAGGTAGGTCCAATTAAAAGTCTGACAGCAACAGAGAAGAAGCTGTTCTTGAGTTGGTTGGTATGTGATCTCAGATTTTTGTATCTTCTTCCCAATGGAAGAAGGCAGAAGAGAGAATGTCCGGGGTGTGTGGAGTCTTTGATTATGCTGGCTGCTTTTCCGAGGCAAGGAAGTGTAGACAGAGACATACAATCATAGAACCCCTACAGTGCAGAAGGAGGCCCCCGAGTCTGTACTGACCACAATCTCACCCAAGCGCTATCCTGTAATCTCCACATTTACCCTTGCTAATCCCTTGACACTAGGGTTAATTTAGCATGGCCAATCCACCTAAGAGTGGGATAGCTTGATCTTGGGTTTGGACATTGCTCTGCACAGCATCGAGGGCCAAAGGACTGTACTGTTCTATGTTCTTCACCGGCACATCTTTGGAGTCAATGGATGTAAGGCTAATTGGTGCGATGGACTGGGTGAACCACTTTGTTCATTCCTGGTTGCCACTTACTCGATGGGCTGAATGGCCCAGTTCTGCTCTTATATCTTATGGTATTGTGGACAAATGGTAACCCTAATGGAGACTATCTCTTGAAGCTTGGACATGAATTTAAATTCCACTAGCCAGCTGCTGTGCTGGGATTCGAACCCTGTTTCCAAGGTGTAGTCTGGGATTCAGGTTCAGCAACATTACCACTGCACCAGCTTTCGAACATAGAAAAACTACAGCATAAACAGGCCCTTCAGCCCACAAATTGTGCTGATCACATCGCTACCTACTAGATTTACCTGTAACCCTCAATCCTATTAAGTCCCATGCACAAAACCCTTTGTAGTTCCTTGCGGTCTTGGGCAGAGCAGGAGCCAACCAGAAAGAATGCTTCCTGTGGTGCATCTGTCAAAGTTGATGAGAGTTGTAGCAGACATTGCCAAATTTCCTTAGCCTCCTGAGAAAGTAGAGGCGTTGGTTTCATCAATTGGCCAATTGTATACCAGAATGGTTCCAGTGGTGGGAAATTTTAGTTAGGAGGATAGATTGGAGAGGTTGGGACTGTTCTCCTTGGAGAGGTGACAGCTAAGAGAAGGTTTGATAGAGATGTTCAAAATCATGAGGGGGCTGAACAGAGCAGACAGGAAGAAACTGTTCCCTCTCGGAAAAAGATCGAGAACGAGGGGGGCACGGAGTTAAAGTGATTTGCAAAAGAAGCAAATGTGATGTGAGGAAAATCTTTCTCACCCAGCGAGTGGTTGGGGGTCTGGGATGCGCTGCCTGGAAGTGTGGTGGAGGCAGCTTCAATTGAGAGGGCGTTGAATGATGATTATTTGAACAGAAACAATGTGCGGGGAGTTACGGGAGGGGGGAGAAGGCGGGGAACAGCTCTAAGTCACGATTCTCATTTGGAGATACTATGAACCAAATGGCTCCATGACAATCCTGGGATTCTGTGATATTATTGTCCCGATTCCCAGCCCGGCTGATTGTCCTACTTTTTAATCAGGGCAGGGTTGATTTCAGAATAGGTTCACATCTGCATTGAAACTTCTGGACATTTTCCCAGTGAGCTGTTGTCTCTATCCCCTCGCTACCTGTGAGTGCTTAGACCCCGAGCTTTCCCCTTGGGTAACGCGGGGTAGTGAGATTGGTCAGTGAACGTGCCTTTTGCGTAATTCCTGTGTTTATCCTGCTTCCATTTTCTGCAATGCCTACAATGTTCCATTCCTTTGGCAGTCTTCCCCTGTGTAAAGAGAATTAAAAGATTGTGGTCTGAGTCAGCGAACTTGTCGATCCTCTTTACCCATTATCCCTGCGTTGGCTCAATTACATTTGCCCCCAGCATTGATTTTTCCCATTCTTGACTTCATTCAAGAAGGCATCCCTATCTCTGTAAGCTTCTCCAAATGTAGTCATGATGTAGAGATGCTGGCGTTGGACTGGGGTAAACACAGTAAGAAGTCTGACAACACCAGGTTTAACTCCAACCAATTTGTTTGATAGTAAGCTTGTGAGTTTACTATCAAACAAATCGGTTGGACTTCAACCTGGTGTCAGACTTCTTACTGGGCTTCTCCAAATTCCATGGAATCCCTCAGACCCCGGCCACTTGGACCTCTCTCAGCTCCTTATTCTCTGATGCTGTTTGCTGATGATTGCACAATATTTAGCACCACCCTTGGATTCTCAGATACTAAAACAGTCCAGGTCCAAATGCAACAAGACCTGGGCAATATCTAGGCTTGGGCTGACAAATGACAAGTAACGTTCACCTCCACAAGTGCCAGGCAATGTCCACCTCCAACAAGAGAGGATCTAACCATCGCACGTTGACAATCAGTGGCATTGCCGTCACTGAATCTTCCACTATGAACATCCTAGGGGTTACTTTGACCAAAAATTGAATGGGACCCAACCCAGGGCGGCATCGTAGCACAGTGGTTAGCACTGCTGCTTCACAGCTCCAGCGTCTTGGGTTCGATTCCCGGCTCAGGTCACTGTCTGTGTGGAGTTTGCATGTTGTCCTCATGTCTGTGTGGGTTTCCTCTGGATAATCTGGTTTCCTCCCACAGTCCAAAGATATGCGGGTTAGGTTGATTGGCTATGCTGAGAAATTGCCCCTTAGTGTGCAGGGATGCTTAGGTTAGAGGGATTAGTGGATATAATAGGTAGGGATATGGGGGTGGGTGGGATTGTGTTCGGTGCAGACTCGATGGGCCAAAGGGCCTCTTTCTGCACCGTAGGGTTCTATGATATAAACACTGTCGTACAAGGAAGGTCAAAGGCTGGGAATCTTGAGGAAAGTAACTCACCTCCTGACTCCCCAAAGCCTGTCCATCATCTACAATGCACAGGTCATTTGATTTGATTTATTATTGTCACATGCATTGGGATACAGCAAAAGTATTGGATCTTGTGCACCATATGGATAAAACATACTGTTCATAGAGTACATAGGGGAGCAGGAAATGAGAGGATGCGGAATGCAGTGTTACAGTCATAGCTAGGGTGTAGGGAAAAAGCAGGTTAATAGAAGGAAGGTTTTTTCAAAAGCCTGACAGCAGCAGTGAAAGAGTTGTTCTTGAGTTGGTTCGTACATGACCTCAGACTTTTGTATCTTTTTCTCGATATGAGAAGATGGAAGAGAGAATGTCCGGGGTGTGTGGGATCCTTGATTATGCTGGCTACTTTTCCCAAGGCAGTGGGAAGTGTAGACAGAGTCAGTAGATGGGAGGCTGGTTTGCGTGAAGGATTGGGCTATATTCACAACACTCTGTAGTTGCTTGCGGTCTTGGGCAGAGCAGGAGCCATACCAAGATGTGATAAAACCAGAAAGGATGCTTTTTATCTCTAAATCAGGAGTGTGATGGAATGCACACTACTTGCCTGGATGAGTGCAGCTCCAACAACACTCAACAATCTCAACATCAACCAGGGCAAAGCTTAATTTTCACCACTTACTCAAATATTCACCCACTCCACCACCATCGCAGAGTCACAGCCCTGTGTACTATCTAGAAGATGCACTGCAGCAACTCACCAAGGCTCCTTTGACAGCGCCTTCCAAACCCATGATCACTTCTATCAAGAAGGACAAGGGCAGCAGATACATGGGGAGCACCACCACCTGCAAGTTCCACCTCCAAGCCACTCAAAGTCCCGAAATATTTTGGCCATCCTTTCAAAATCCTGGAACTCCCTCCCAAACAGCACTGTAGGGTCTACCTATACCACAGGGGCTGCAGTGGGTTCCAGAAAACAGCTCGCCATCATCTTCTCAAGGGGCAATTAAGGATGGGCAATAAATGCCAGCCAGCAAAGCCCACATCCTGTCAATGAATGGAAAAAAATTTCGCCAGGTCTTGCTGGGGAGCAGAAGTGGCACAGTCTGTTGTTGAAATTCTGCCCTGTTTAGTTCATACGCTCCCTCGTCCACAAAGGAATTCACACCGAGGAATAGCAAACAGAATCATCATCTGATTTCAGAATATTGATTTGATTTATTATTGTCACATCTGTTGGGGTGAAAAGTATTGTTTCTTGTGCAGACACAGCATACCATTCATAGGGTACATAAGGGAGAAAGAAAGGAGAGAGTGCAGAGTGGCCTAGTGGTATTAGCGCTGGGCTATTCATCCAGAAACTCAGCTCATGTTCTGGGGACCCAGCTTCGAATCCCGCCACAGCAGATGACGGAATTTGAATTCAATAAAAAATATCTGGAATTAAGAATCTACTGATGGCCATGAAACCATGGTTGGAAAAACCCATCTGGTTCACTAATGTCCCTTTAGGGAAGGAAATCTGCCGTCCTTACCTGGTGTGGCCTATATGTGACTCCAGAGCCACAGCAATGTGGTTGACTCTCAATTTCCCTCCAAAGGCAATAAATACTGGCCCAGCCAGCAACACCCATGTCCCCAAATTAATAAAGAAAAATAATGCACTGTTACGGTATAGTGAAACATAAGACAGGTCCGTTCAAAAGTCTGATGGCAGTAGGAAAGAAACAATTCTTGACTCTGTTGGTATGTGGCCTCAGATTTTTGTGTCTTTTTCCTGATGGAATAAGGTGGAAGAGTGTAACTAAGATGATTGATCTGTAACTGGAATAAGAATTGTAGAATTATCTGATTGGCTCTCTTCTGTTCTACAATGTGTTCATTCTGGCTCTCTCCAACTCAGTAAGGAGTCTCACAACACCAGGTTAAAGTCCAACAGGTTTATTTGTAGTGAACGCAGCTAGCACTCGTGGGAATTCTGATCACAATCTATTTGTGATTAGAACTTTCCATTCACCTGACGAAGATGCAGGGCCCCAAAAGCTAGTGGTGTTTACTACCAAATAAACCAGTTGGATCTTAACCTGGTGTTATGAGACTTCTTACTGTGTTTGCCCAAGTCCAACACCAGCATCTCCATATCATCTCTACAACTAATCAATGCTGCTATTATTATACCTGAACCTTGGATCCAGTTCCCTTTCGAAAACGCCTTGCTAAATAAGACAGACAATAACTGGTAGAATTAGATTCCACACTTTGGCATTCTGAATGCATCGAATTAGAGAATCCATATAGTGCAGAAGGAGGCCATTCAGCCCATCGAGTCTGCATCGACAACCATCCCACCCAGGTCCTATCCCCGTAATTGCATATATTTACCCCACTAGGCCCCCTGACTCTAAGGGGCAATTTAGCATGGTTAATCTACCTAACATGCACATCTTCGGACACTAAGGGACAATTTAGCATGGCCAATCCATCTGACCTACACATCTTTGGACACCAAGGGGCATGGTTAATCTACCTAATCTGCACATATTCGGACACTAAGGAACAATTTAGCATGGCCAATCCACTTAACCTACACATCTTTGGACACTAAGGGGCAACTTAGCATGGCCAATCCACCTAACCAGAACATCTTTGGAATATGGGAGCACCCGGAGGAAACCCACATAGACACAGGGAGAATGTGCAAACTCCACCCAGACAGTCACCCAAGACCGGATTTGAACCTGGCTCCCTGGCGCTGTGAGGCTGCAGTGCTAACCCGCTGTGCCACATCGGACAGATAATAATGGGAAGGGTGGATATTCCCCACCTATTCATTCTGAGCTTGTTAATTGCGATCTAAGTGTGGGAGACACAGGGTGCGAACCTGTCTTTTCATTTCGACGCATTGATGCTGACGCAATTAATGGATGATTTGGAGATCGCCAATCTTTGGTTTGCTCTGTGTAATGGTGCAGTGGCTTGTGGAAGAAGGATCAGGGGAATTAGGTAATGTCTACAGCAGAGAACAAGTAGCAAAAACAGGAAATTGGTGTGCTTGTGGTTTGAAAGGGATTTCACAGAAAAGAGGACCTGTCCTACCCAAAGAGGTGATGTTTTGAAAGTTGGGTCTTGTTCCATTCACACCTTAGCTAAACCAAGGTTAAATTGACTTCTGCTAACTGCCAAAGGGTGGGGAGGTGGTTCAGCTTGGTCGGCTGGGTGCCTGGTTTGTGATGCAATGCGACACCCCAACAGCGCGGGTTCAATTCCTGCAACAGCTGCAGATAGAACCATAGAACGTTACAGCATAGAAAAGGCCTTTTGGCCCTTCTTGGCTATGCCGAACTATTTTTCTGCCTGACCTGCACCTGAACCATATCCTTCCACACTTCTCTCATCCATGTATTTGTCCAAGTTTTTCTTGAATGTTAAAAGTGAGCCCATATTTACTACTCAATCTGGCAGCTCATTCCACACTCCCACCACTCTCTGTGTGATGAACCCCCCCACCTTGATATTTCCTTTAAACTTTTTCCCCTTCACTCTTAACCCATGTTCTCTTCCCCTAGCCTCAGTAGAAAAAGCCTGCTTGCATTCACTCTATCCATACCCATCAAAATCTTATACACCTCTATCAAATCTCCCCTCGTTCTTCTCTGCTCCGGGAAATAAAGTCCTAACCTAACCTAACGGGCAGCACGGTAGCACAGTGGTTAGCACTGCTGCTTCCCAGCTCCAGGGACCTTGGTTCGATCCCCAGCTCGGGTCACTGTCTCTGTGTGGAGCTTGCACATTCTCCTCGTGTCTGCGTGGGTTTCCTCTGAGTGCTCCAGTTTCCTCCCACAATCCAAAGATCTGCGGGCTTGGCTGATTGCTAAAATTGCCCCTTAGTAAGATGTTTAGGTTAGAGGGATTAGTGGGTAAAATATGTAGGGATGTGGGGGTAGGGCCTGGGTGGGATTGTGGTCGGTGCAGACTCGATGGACCAAATGGCCTCTTTCTGCACTGTATGTTCCATGACTCTACTCAACCTTTCTCTGTAACTCGGTTTCTCAAGTCCCGGCAACATCCTTGTAAACCTTTTCTGCACTCTTTCAACCTTAAAATTTGTGTTAAAGTGGGCCTGCATGGGCTTGTAGGGCCGAAGGGCCTGTTTGCTGTGTGCTGCTCTTTATTCTTAGTTCTTATTAATATCCTTCCTGTAATTAAGTGACCAAATGAGGCAATTCATACCTTCTCTCAACCTTGCTCACCACCCTTCCCCCTCCCACTGTCTCACCTAAGGTGTGGTGATCCTCAGGTTCAATGACCAGCAGTCTCTCCTTTGATAGAGAGAGAGAAAAAAACCTGCAGTAACCTGGGACTATGGTGACTTTACCTGGTTGGAGGGTATTTATAAGATTCCGGCATTACAGGTTAACAAGTGCAGAAGCTAATCCTGGCTGTGGAAATTTCCATTCTCACCATGTGGGAGTTACTAGCTCTCAGACAGTTGGGGTAATGTTTAAGCGTTAAGTTTTGGTCATTTGGTGTCGGACAGAGAAAGGACGTGTACCGTTTTCTTCGTACTTTGTCATAAGAACATCAGAAATAGGAGCAGGAGTCAGCCATCCAGCCCTTCTAGCCTGCCCCGCCATTCAATAAGATCATGGCTGATCTGAAGTGGTTCAGTTCCACTTTCCCGCTTTCTCCCCATAACCCTTAATTCCCTTATTGGTCAGAAATCTATCTCTCTGTGACTTAAACACATTTAACAAGGTGGCCTCCACCACTTCAGAGGGCAGAGAATTCCAGAGACTCATCACCCTCTGAGAGAAGAAGTTCCTCCTCAACTCTGTTCTAAACTCCCTTATTTTGAAGCTGTGCCCTCTCGTTCTTGTTTCTTTTCCAAGTGGAAAGAATCTCTCTCTCTACCTCTACCCTATCTAGCCCCTTCATTATTTTATGTCTCTATAAGATAGAACATAGAACATTACAGCACAGAACAGGCCCTTCGGCCTTCGATGTTGCACCGACCGATATAAAAAGCAATGCCCCTCCAAACTAAACCATTCCCTTCTCTTCCATAAGATTCCCCCTCAGCCTTCTAAACTCCAACGAGTACAGACCCAGTCTATTCAATCCCTCCACATAAGCTAACCCCCTCATCTCTGGAATCAGCCTGGTGAACCTTCTCTGCACTCCCTCCAAGGCCAATATATCCTTCTGCAAATAAAGGGACCAAAATTGCACACAGTGCTGCAGTTGTGGTCTCACCAGTGCCCTTGTACAGTTGCAGCAAGACCTCCCTGTTTTTATATTCTATCCCCCTCGCTATAAAGGCCAACATCCCATTCGCCTTCTTGATTACCTGCTGCACTTGCAGACTGGATTTTTGCGATTCGTGCACAAGGACCCCCAGGTCCCTCTGCACTGTAACATGTTGCAATTTTACTCTCTGCTCTCATCCTCTCCTTGCTGGCCCCTGCGATGCCTTGCCTTTATCCTGTGGTCTCCTTATCTCCTATGTCCTCTTCTCTTTTAAAAAATATTATCACTCCTGTTAGTTTTTTTTCTTGTGTAGGGTTGAATGGGGGGGTTGGGTACCTTCATGTTGCGGGGGGGGGGGTCAGGAGAAGGCAGGGATTGTGGGGGTGCGATGAAGAGGAAAATAGGGTACTGGTCTGGTTCTGCTATATTTTAGGTTGCTGGGGTGGGGGGAGGTGGTTGTTAAGGTGGTGTGTGTTAGTGGGAGGTATCTGTTTAGGTTTGGGGGGGGGTTTAAGTGTTTCCGGGGCTTGGGGTGAATGGGGCAGCATGGTAGCACAGTGGTTAGCACTGCTGTCTCACAGCGCAAGGGACCTGGGTTCGATTCCCGGCTTGGATCACTGTTTGTTTGAGGAATAGATAGGGTGGACTCTCAGAGACTATTTCCCCGAGCTGAAATGGTCACTACGAGAGGACACAGATTTAAGGTGCAGGGAAGCAAATACAAAGGAGATGTCAGGGGTAGGTTTTTCACTCAGAGGGTGGTGAGTGAATGGAACCGACTGCCGTCGGAGGTTGTTGAGGCAAACTCACTGGGGTCTTTTAAAAGACTTCTGGATGAGTATATGGAAAAGAATAGGATAGGGGGTTATAGATAGGTCTGTGGATTGGTAGATGTGATTGGCGCAACTCGTGGGCCGAAGGGCCTGTTTGTGCTGTATTGTTCTATGTTCTATGTCTGCACATTCTCCCCGTATCTGTGTGGGTTTCCTCCGGGTGCTCTGGTTTCTTCCCACAGTTTGAAAGACATGCTGGTTAGGGTCCGTGAACAAGTACTAGAATGTGGCAACTAGGGAAATTTCACAATAACTTTATTGCAATGTTAATGTAAGCTTCACTTTATGTCAAGGTAGGGGTATGTGTTGGAGAGTTTTTTTGGAGGTTTTTTTTAGCTGGGAGATTTTGCGTCCATTACTGTGTCAGACAGGGTTACGTTTCTGGTAAGATTAAGTGTTTGGATTAGGGTGGAGGTTAAGGGTTAGGGATAGGGGTTATGGGATAATTGCCTTAATTACCCCTTAGTGTTAGGGGACGAGCAGGGTAAATGCAAGGAGTTAAGGGAATAAAGCCTGGGTGAGATTGTTTTCTATGGGCTGAATGGTCTCTTTCTGCAGTATAGATTTCGATGATTCTGAGTGCAGTTCACTGGCATAATACAGGAAAATTCAACTGTCGCAGCAAACTCCCCTAAACAGCAGTGTGATGGTGTAATGTCAAATGGTTTTCGCGACATTGATTGAGAGATAAATATTGGGGTCAGAGCACCAGAGGAAACTCCCCAGCACTTCTTCAAATTCACACTTTTTGCATGTAGGCAAATTTAATTACGCTCCTTATTCATTCAGGGAATGTGGGTGTCGCAGGTTGAACCCATCCCTGATTGCCCCTTGAACCGAGTGCTTGGCTTGGCCAAGGCAAAGGGTATTTAAGAGCCAAGCACGTTGCTGTGAGTGTGGAGTCAGTGTAGAACCATCATAGAAACTATCAGGCAAAAGGAGGCCATTCCGCCCATTGGGCCTGTACCAACAACCATCCAAACCATTTTCGCATAACCTCCCTTGTATTTACCCTTATACTCAGGGACAATTTACCATGGCCAATCCACTTAACCTACACACCTTTGGATACTAAGGAGCAATTTAACACCAATCTACACACCTTTGGATGCTAAAGAGCGGTTTGGGAGGGCCAATCCACCTAACTTGCTCACCTTTGGACTCTAAGGGAGAATTTAGCATGACCAATCCACTAACCTGGACATGAAGTAAAGGTTATTTATTCGTCACAAGTAGGCTTACATTAACATTGCAATAAAGTTACTGTGAAAACCTCCCAGTCGCCACATTCCAGCACCTGTTTGGGTACATTGAGGGAGCATTTAGCAAGACCAACGCACCTAACCAGCACGTCTTTTAGATTATGAGAGGAAACCGGAGCACTCGGGAAACCCGCGCAGACACGTGGAGAACGTGCAGACTCCACGCAGACAATGACCCAAGCCAGGAGTAGAACAAATGTCACTGGCGCTGTGAGGCAGCAGCGCTAACCACTGTGCCACCAACTTGAATGTTAAGATATTTTGAATGATCATCCAAATATTCTTTAATCATCGTAGAATCCCTAAAGTGCAGAAGGAGGCCTTTTGGCCCATCAAGCCTGCACAGACAACAATTCCCCCTATCCCCAAAACTCATGTTAACCCCCCTGACAACAGGGTCAATTTAACATGGCCAATCAACCTAACCTGCGCATCTTTGGAGTGTGGGAGAAAACCGGAGCACCCGGAGAAAACCCACACAGACACGGGGAGGCTGTACAGAGTCTG
Source organism: Sphyrna mokarran (assembly GCA_024679065.1). Classification (NCBI taxonomy): domain Eukaryota; kingdom Metazoa; phylum Chordata; class Chondrichthyes; order Carcharhiniformes; family Carcharhinidae; genus Sphyrna; species Sphyrna mokarran. Next base: position 9,172,283 of record JAGIQG010000036.1, read on the forward strand.
CGTGGACAGTGGACAAGCCAGGAATTGAACCCCGGCCCATGGCACTGTGAGGCAGCAGTGCTAACCTCTGTGCCACCCCAAATTGCTTGTCAGATTTCGGGCCTCCATCAACCTTTCCAAGCAGTGCTTTTGGGAACGGAGCCTCCCATTGACCTTTACTTCCTCCCTCATCCTCCCCAGCCTGCGCACTCTTTACCCAGGTAGAAACGTCTGTGAACTGACTCACATGATGTTATTAATGTGTTAAGGTGTAGCTTCTATCATCATCTCTGGACATCAGTGGCAACCCCAGGCAATATTCCAGCATCGATGTTGATCATTGGGTCCAAGCCAAAGCAACCCCTGAAGGTGAATGTTGCTCGAGTTCGGAAAGAGCATGCCTACGGGAAGCTGAAAGTTCCGCCGTCGCGGAACACTGCGTACCTGTTGAAGAAATTCTTTGTGGTTAACCTTTGTGTGCATGCGCTGAGGTGTCCCATCCCCCTCCCCGGAGGCACTTTGCAACATATACTTTCACGGCACGTGGGCGTCGCTGCATTTCGTTGAGTTGAATTTGCACCTCTGCGTCACTCTCTGAGTCAGCAGGTCGTGGGTTCAAATCTCACTCGAGGAACTTCAGAAAAAAAAGTAAAGGTGGTTTGTCACTACAGTGCTGAGGGAGTGCCGCACTGTCAGAGGGTCAGTGCTGAGGGAGTGCCGCACTGTCAGAGGGTCAGTGCTGAGGGAGTGCCGCACTGTCAGAGGGTCAGTGCTGAGGGAGTGCCGCACTGTCAGAGGGTCAGTGCTGAGGGAGTGCCGCACTGTCAGAGGGTCAGTGCTGAGGGAGTGCCGCACTGTCAGAGGGTCAGTGCTGAGGAAGTGCCGCACTGTCAGAGAGTCAGTACTGCGGGAGTGCCGCACTGTCAGAGGGTCAGTGCTGAGGGAGTGCCGCACTGTCAGAGGGTCAGTGCTGAGGGAGTGCCGCACTGTCAGAGGGTCAGTGCTGAGGTAGTGCCACACTGTCAGAGGGTTAGTGCTGAGGAAGTGCCACTCAGTATTGAGGGAGTGCCACACTGTCAGAGGGTCAGTGCTGAGGGAATGCTGCACTGTTAGAGGGTCAGTACTGAGGGAGTGCCACACTGTCAGGGGCTCAGTATTGAGGGAGTGCCACACTGTCAGAGGGTCAGTGCTGAGGGAATGCTGCACTGTCAGAGGGTCAGTACTGAGGGAGTGCTGCACTGTCAGAGGGTCTGTGCTGAGGGAGTGCCGCACTGTCAGAGGGTCAGTACTGAGGGAGTGCTGCACTGTCAGAGGGTCAGTACTGAGGGAGTGCAGCACTGTCAGAGGATCAGTACTGAGGGAGTGCCGCGCTGTCAGAGGGTCAGTGCTGAAGGAGTGCCACACTGTCAGAGGGTCAGTGCTGAGGGGGCTGCACTGTCAGAGGGTCAGTGCTGAGGGAGTGCCGCACTGTCAGAGGGTCAGTGCTGAGGAAGTGCCACACTGTCAGAGGGTCAGTGCTGAGGGAGTGCCGCACTGTCAGAGTGTCAGTACTGAGGGAGTGCCGCACTGTCAGAGGGTCAGAAAATCAGAGAACAAAGAACACTGCAAGGAAGTTTTTGTGAAAATCCCCTCTTCGCCACATTGTGGCTCTTGTTCGGATACACTGAGGGAGAATTTACCATGGTGAATGCACTAGCATGTCTTTGGAGTGCGGGAGGAAACCAGAGCACCGAGAGGAAACCCACGCAGACACGGAGAGAATATGCAGACTCCGCATACAGACAGTGACCCAAACCAGGAATCGAACCCGGGCCAATGAGGCAGCAGTGCTAACCGTTCTGATCATTCCCGCCCCCTCACACAGATGGAAGGGGTTCCTCAATGGCGTTCGTGGGATTTCCGGCTGACATATCATCACTTAACCATTAAAAATGACAAAAGTGTCAGAGTGAGGGTGTGCCTGATAGTTTCTGGGATCTTGCTGAGTCCAAATTTGCTTGCTGTGTTTCCTCGGTAACAGTGCTTCAAAGGGGTGTTTTATCGCACCCTGGTGCATTGTGAGGTAGTGAAAGGTACTTTTTGATTGTAAGTTCTCTTTTTGTTTGCTTTACCAGAAACACAGAGAAATATCTTTTTTGTGAAATTGAGGATTGTTGAGAGTGTGTAACCTGAAGCTGCCAGAAAGGGTGGACTATTTTAGATACAATGCTCGTGTATCTGTCAGTGAAAGGCTGGATCATAATGAAGAGAGTTGACTCCCTTTTTTTATCCCTTCGCGCTCACTGACGCACTTAGTATGGTCTCTCGCCTCAGACACAGTTAGAATCTCTCTCTCCCGTGCATTCTCATATCAAGTCCACCTCTATATCTCTCTGTTACAGAAAATCTCGGCATGAATTCCAGAGCTCGCAGGGCAGCAGGATTATCCAGCGACAGAACCGGCGCAGAATGACCTGCCCTAGCCCGGCGGAAATCACCAAGGCCAAAGCCATCATGTCCATGCCTCCCCTCACCAAAGCTCTCAACCTGGACGAACTCCTCCTCAAATGCATCCAATCGTTCGGTAAGTGTCGCCCTATCCCGAGGCTGATTGTAGATAGACCACCCTCTGTGTGTGTGTATGTGTGTGCTTGTGTGTGAACGTGTGTGTGTCTGTGTCAGTGTGTGTGTGAGTCTGCGTGTGTGAGCGTGAGTGTGTGTGTGAGTGTGTGTGTATGAGGGTGTGTGTGTGTCAGTGTGTGAGTGTGAGTCTCTGTGTGTGAGCATGAGCGTGTGTGTGAGCGTGTGTATGAGTGTGTGTGCACTTTTGTGAATGTGTGTGTATGAGTATGTGTGCGTGTCTGTGTCAGTGTGTGTGTGTGTGTGTGAGGGTCAGTGTGTTTGTGTCTGTGTGTTAGTGTGTGTGAATGTGTGTGTATAAGAGTGAGTGTCTATGTCGGTATGATGTGTGTGTGTGGATTTGTCAATGTATGTTTCTGTGTCTGTGTGTGCGTGCATGTCTTTCTGTGTCAGCGTGTGTGTACGTGTGTTTGTGAATGTGTTTGAGTGTGAGTGTGTGTTAGTGCGTGTGTGTGAGTGTGTATGCACGAGTGTCAGTATGTGTGTAAGTGTGTGTATGCACAGAATGCTGCAGGTTCTGCCTATCTGTATGGAGTCTACACATTCTCCCCGTGTCTGTGTGGGTTTCCTCCCAATGCTCTGATTCCCTTCCACACTCCAAAGATGTGCGGGTTGGGTGGATTGGCCATGCTAAATTGCCCCTTAGAGTCAGGGGACTAGCTTGAGTAAAGTTACAGAGATAGAGTCTGGATGAGATGGGTGTTGTTGCAGACTCAATGTGTGCACTGAAATGGCCTCCTTCTGCACTGTAGGAATTCTATAATTATATAAATGCAGAACTGAACAATGAAAACAAAACTGTGGCTTTGTGAGCACAGAGTGAACAGAGAGAACTTGCTACTGACCTATATTTACCACAGTTACAACAGAGTTTAAAGCTCGGATGTTAGATAGATACTAACAGATTGCGAACAGCCGGGGGTGGGGGGAGGTAGCTGGCCCACTTTCTCTGGGCCCAATTAGCAAATTAACATTTTTTTGAAAAGTGGGAATTGAAGCCATGCGCTTACATGAGAAGGTTTCAGTCCTGCTTGGCTTGCGATACTCCCTGCTCACTAATGGGCTCTGCCAAAGTGACCCAGAGAGCGGAGAGGCCCGGACAGCTATTCCCCACTTTCTTCCGGGTGGGGAACCTCCTAAAGTCAGCCCAGGGGCGAGATTCAAGCTGGCTTGTCATGACGATGTGCATCCCTCCACCCCCCCACCACCACCTCCCCACCAATGCTTCCCGAACCTTGTGTATCCTTGGGATCGTTTGATATTTGTTTCCTCCTTGCAATCAATTGGCCATTACACCAGCATTTAGGTGCATTGGGATGTCTTGTTGAAGTTGTACAAGATGTTTGGGGAGGGGTGGGGGAGGCGATGCGGTGGCACAGTGGTCAGAGGCGACATGGTGGCACAGTGGTCAGTACTGCTGCCTCACAACGCCAGGGATCCGGGTTCAATTCCTGCTGTCTGTGTGGAGTTGGCACATTCTCCCTGTGTCTGCGTGGGTTTCCTCCGGGTTCTCTGGTTTCCTCTCACACTGCAAAAATAGGTGGATTGTCCAATGTGAAATTGTCCCTTAGTATCGGGGGATTAGCAAGGGTAAATATGTGGGGGTTAGAGGGATAGGGTATGGGTGGATTGTGGTTGGAGGAGACTCAATGGGCTGAATGGCCTCCTTCTGCAATGTAGGATTCTATGATTAGTAAGGCCATACTTGGAATACTGTATTCTGGTCACCCCGTTGTAGAAAGAATATTATTCAAGTAGAAAGCGTGCAGACGAGATTTACCAGGATGCTACTGGGATTTGATGGTTCGAGTTATAAGGAGAGGCTGGATAAACCAGGACGTTTTTCTTTGGAGCATAGAAGGCTGATAGAACATAGAACATAGAACATTACAGCACAGAACAGGCCCTTCGGCCTTCGATGTTGTGCCGACCAAAATAAAAAGCAATGCCCCTCCAAACTAAACCATTCCCTTCTCTTCCATATACTTATCAATTAACCTCTTAAACGCCACCAAACTTGGCGCATCTACAACAGCTGCAGGCAGGGCATTCCACTCCCTAATCACTCTTTGAGTAAAGAACCTACCTCTGATATCCGTCCTATAACTCATACCCCTTAATTTAAAGCTGTGTCCCCTCGTGCTAGCTTTCTCCATCCTAGGAAAAAGGCTATCACTGTCCACCCTATCTAAACCTCTAATCATCTTATATGCTTCAATAAGATCCCCTCTTAGCCGCCTCCTTTCTAACGAAAACAACCTCAAATCCTTCAACCTCTCTTCATAGGACCTGCCCTCCATACCAGGCAACATCCTGGTAAACCTCCTCTGTACCCTCTCCAATGCCTCCACATCTTTCTTATAATGTGGGGACCAGAACTGCACACAATACTCCAAGTGCGGCCGCACTAGAGTTTTGTACAGTTGCAACATGACGTTGCGGCTCCGAAATTCAATCCCCCTACCAATAAAAGCTAAGACTCCATATGCCTTCTTAACAACCTTATCCACTTGACTGCCTACTTTCAGGGATGAGGGGCACAGATGAGCTAATGAGCTGTGCCCCTAATGAGGGGCACAGATCAGCGAGATAGTCAATACCTGTTCCCAAAGGTATGGAAGTCTAAAACTACAAGGTATAGGTTTAAGGGGGGAGATACAATAGGGTCCAGAGGGGCAATTTTTTTCACACAGAGGGTGGTGAGCAGCAAGCTGCCAGAGGTAGTAGTAGAGGCAGATACAATTTTGTCTTTTAAGAAGCATTTTGACAGTTACATGGGTACAAAGGGTATAGAGGGATGTATGCCAATTGGGACTAGCTTAGTGGTTTAAAGAAAAGGGGAAGGCAGCATGGACAAGTTGGGCTGGAGGGCCTGTTTCCATGCTGTAAACTCTATGACTCTATAAGGATTCCTGTGCGAGGTTTCAAAATGAAGTCTCAGATTGAAAGCCCAGCTTGCAAACGGAATAGTTTCAGGAAATGAACCTCGCAATAGTGTTGTTTCTCAGAGATACTGGAACCTGCTCAGACCTTGAATCCTGCGTTGCACTGACCACTGTTCCGTGGATGGAATTTGACAGCACAGCAAAATCCCACAGCAGATTTGTTTGACTCTTTTATGGGGTCGCTGTTGATGAGGGATGTTAGAAACGTAAAAAAATCTACAGCACAATGTAGGCCTTTCAGCCCACAAAGTTGTGCCAAAATATCCCTACCTACTAGGCTTACCTGTAACCCTCTATAAGTCCCATGTACTTATCTAAAAGTCTCTTAAAAGACCCTATCGAATCCGCCTCCACAACCACATTCCACTCACCCACCACCCTCTGAGCGGAAAACTTATCCTTGACATCTCCTCTGTACCTACTCCCCAGCATCGTAAACCTGGGTCCTCTTGCGGCAACCATTTCGGCCCTGGGAAAAAGCCTCGGAGAATCCACTCGATCAATACCTCTCAACATCTTATAAACCTCTATCAGGTCACCTCTCATCCTTCGTCTCTCCAAGGAGAAAAGACCAAGCTCACTCAACCTATCCTCATAAGGCATGCCTCCCAATCCAGGCAACATCCTTGTAAATCTCCTCTGTATCCTTTCTATGGTTGCCACATCCTTCCTGTAATGAGGCGACCAGAACTGAGCATAGTACTCCAAATGGGGTCTGACCAGGGTTCAATATAACTGCAACATTATCTCCCGACTCCTAACCTCAATTCCTCAGATGTTAGCGAAAGGTGCCCAAATTCTTGGATCTCCTGCAAGCATTCCAGAGTTTGCCTCCAGCCGATCTCTGCCACCCTCAGAATACTGGGCTAGATTTTGTGGTCAGTGGTTGAAACGATGCTTTTCACCACTGACCTCAAAGAAAGCCGCCTGCAAAGGGTCTGGTAAACACTAGGAGAGCGAGTTCCCACTTTCCAGACTGACCTTTAATGCTGGTGCCAAAGCAAGAGACCTCGGGGTTTTAGCAAGGACCTTATCTCTGTAGTGCACCGAGATCTCCACCCTCCTCCAATATTGGCTTTCTCGGAAAAGTACTTTCCCAGGCGGCACGGTAGCACAGTGGTCAGCACTGCTGCTTCACAGTTCCAGGGTCCTGGGTTCGATTCCTGGCTCAGGTCTGTGTGGAGTTTGCACATTCTCCTCGTGTTTGCGTGGGTTTCCTCCAGGTGCTCCGGTTTCCTCCCACAGTCCAAAGATGTGCGGGTTAGGTTGATTGGCCATGCCTAAGAAATTGCCCCTTAGTGTCTCGGAAAACGGAGGTTAGAGGGATTAGTGGATATGATATGGGGGTAGGGCCTGGGTGGGATTGTGTTCAGTGCAGACTCGATGGGCCGAAGTGCCTCTTTCTGCACTGTAGGGTTCTATGATTCTGTGATAGTTCAGTGTGTGCAGTTTTGGTCGCCACATTTGCGGAAGGATATGTTGGCCTTGGAGGGAGTGCAGGGAAGGTTCAATAGGCTGATACCGGAGATGAGGGGGTTAGCCTATGAGGAGAGATTGAATAGACTGGGTCTGTACTTGTTGGAGTTTACAAGGCTGAGGGGGGATCTTGTAGAGATGTTTAAGACAATGAAGGTGCTAGATAGGGTAGAGATAGAGAGATTCTTTCTACTTAGAAAGGATAGTAGAACTAAAGGGCACAGCCTCAAAATAAGGAGGGGGGGGCAGTTTAGATTAGATCCCTCTATACCCCTGAGTTCTACTGCCTGTCTCTCTCTCTCTCTCTCCATTTATTCCGCTTTTCTATTTTTTCTGCCAACGTTCACATTTCCAGTGTTATACTCCACTCCCCCTAAGTGTGTCAGCTTAGCTTCGGCTGTTTCCTGGCTGAGATTTGAAGTTCGCCCGTGTGATCTTGAAGTGATCGTCCCAGTGCACTCTCCGCCTACCAAGGGTGGTCATCTAACCTTGCCCACCTCCTCCCGCTCCTCAGTTCCTGGAGTTGGTTTCCCACATCCGGAATCCACCCCTCCAGTGCACTGCTGGCTAGTCATTGGCACATTGTTGCCTTGCATCCCATGCCGATCAAGGCATCTGTTCTCCCATCATTCCTTCCCTGGCCGCCCAGGTTCCTCTAATTTCTTTAAAATTCTCATCCTTGTGTTCAAATCCCATTTCAGCCTCACTCTTCCTGAACCGCAACTCTCTCAGACGCTTTACAATTCTCCACTCTTTTGCCATTTGCCTTTTGAGCCCAGTACAGGTGCCTGTGACATCCCATAGAATCCCTACAGTGCAGAAAGAGACCATTCGCCCCATGGAGTCTGTGCCCACCAGGCCCTATCCCTGTAACCTCACATGTTTCCCCTGTTAATCCCTTAGACATTAGGGGCAATTTAGCATAGCCAATCCAACCTAACCTACACATCATTGGACACTAAGGGGCAATTTAGCATGGCCAATGCATCTAACCTGCACATCTTTGGACACTAAGGGGCAATTTAGCATGGTCAAAAGCTTAACCTACACATCTTTGGACATAAAGGGGCATTTTAACATGGCCAATGCACCTAAGCTACACATCTTTGGACACTAAGGAGCAATTTAGCATGGCCAATGCATCTAACCTGCACATCTTTGGACACTAAGGAGCAATTTAGCATGGCCAATGCATCTAACTTGCACATCTTTGGACACTAAGGGGCAATTTAGCATGGCCATTCCTAACCTGCACATCTTTTGGATTGAGGGAGGAAACCGGAGCACCTGGAGTAAACCCAGACTGACCCGGGAAGAACGTGCAGACTCCACACGGACAGACCCAAGCTGGGAATCGAACCCCGGTCCCTGGCGCTGTGAGGCAGCAGTGCTAACTCACTATGCCCCTGTGCTGCCGATTGTTCAACCTGAGCAGGCTGCCAATGTTGTGGTCTTTGTGTCCCCGCCAGGGCACAGATAAGCTGGCGGAGATTGGCGTAGGGCTGTCAAGACCAATATTTCTTCCCTGATTAACGTGACCAGTCTCATTCTTTCTCTGGAGTTTGACTCAAAGGCCCATTCAGACAACAGCTGCGAATCTTCCTTGCGATTCCCTTCCACCAGATTCACTCACCCAGCGATATCCAAAGGCTTTGGAAAGTGTAAAAGAATGCAGCAATGAATTTAATGACTCATTTATTTGAGCCCCAGCAGTAATGGTCTCACAGCAGCCTACATGGCAAAATGGGAATAATGTTTGAAACTTCGAATCCTTTCTCACGGAGCTTGTGGGAGCGAGGGACACTGCCATCTTGACTGTGTCCTCTCATCTTCCCCAGCCTTCAGTACGTAGCACCCTGAGCTGGCAATATCTGAACACGAATCTGAGCTACGGATAGGTCCGACTGCAGAACCAGGATTTTCCAGTCCTTACTGTGCTGGAGAGACCATCCCCTCTTCTCCTCCCCCTCACCTCGTGGTGGGACGGGTGAGCCACACAAAATGTCCTAGACATTGGCCAGCAAACAGTAATGAGACTCCCCCCCCCCCCCCCTCAGGAACCGTGGGTGAGGGTGGCATGTGGGCAGAGAATTGTACCCCAGAGATTTGTATACAAACCCCCTACCCCACCGCCGGTGCCGTGGGATTGCTCTGGGTTCCATGAGCCCCCACACTCTGCCGTGACAAAATTTGTTGGACAGGGAGACAGCCGGCTGGGAAGATACAAAATTCCTGATCCCAGGAATGAAGGGCTTCTCGTATAAGGAGCAGTTTGAGGAGTCTGGGCCTACACTCGATGGAGTTTAGAAGGATGAGGAGGGGGGACCTAATTGAAACTTATAGAATATTGAGATAGAATGGACATAGAGAGGATGTTTCCAGCAGTGGGAGAGACTAGTACTCGAGGGCACAACCTCAGTGTGAAGGGACGCTCCTTTAAAACTGCGACAAGGATGAATTTCTTCAGCCAGAGGGTGGTGAACCTGTGGAACTCAGAGATGGATAAGTTCTTGATCAGCTTGGTACTCAAGTTGATAAGGTTGTTAAGAAGGCGTATAGTGTGTTAGCTTTTATTGGTAGAAGGATTGAATTTCGGAGCCGAGACGTCATGTTGCAACTGTAGAAAAGTCTGGTGCGGCCGCACTTGGAGTATTGTGTACAGTTTTGGTCGCCACATTATAAGAAAGATGTGGAGGTATTGGAAAGGGTGCAGAGGAGGTTTACCAGGATGTTGCCTGGTATGGAGGGCAGGTCTTATGAGGAAAAGCTAAGGGACTTAAGGTTATTTTCATTAGAGAGAAGAAGGCTAAGAGGTGACTTAATTGAGACATATAAGATGATCAGAGGGTTAGATAGAGTGGATAGTGAGAGCCTTTTTCCTCAGATGGAGATGGATAACACAAGGGGACATAGCTTTAAAATAAGGGATGGTAATTATAGGACGGATGTTAGAGGTGGGTTCTTTACACAGAGGGTAGTAAGGGCGTGGAATGCCCTGCCTGCAGCAGTTGTGGACTCGTCAAGTTTAAGGGCATTCACATGGTCAGTGGATAGGCATATGGATAACATTGGAATAGTTTAGGATAGAGGGTCATAAAATTGGGCCCATTGGTTGGTGCAACATCGAGGGCCGAAGGGCCTGTACTGCACTGTAATGTTCTATGTTCTATGTTCTACAATTGGATCAAGGGTTATGGGAGAAAGCAGGAGAATGGTGATGAGAATCATATCACCTATCATTGAATGGGGATAGCAGACTCGATGGGCTGAATGGCCTAGTTCTCCTCCTATGTCTTACAGCTTATTGTCTTCTCTTTGGTACTCCTTCTCCACTGAAATTTCAGCCTTTTCTTGTCCCCTACCAAAACTCTTTCAGACTCTTAGTCTCCAGGGGTCACAGCCATCGGCAACAGATTACCAATTTTCCCAATGTTTGAACGGTAGTGACAGAATGGTTGGCACTGCTGCCTCCCAGTGCCAGGGGACCTGGGTTCGATTCCCGGCTCGGGTCACTGTCTGTGTAAAGTCTGCATGTTCTTCCTATGTCAGCGTGAGTTTCCTCCAGGTTCCCTATCATATTCCAAAAGACGTGCTAGTTAGGATGCATTGCCAGATTCTCCCTCAGTGTACCCGAACAGGCGCCGGAGTGTGGCGATTGGGGGATTTTCACAGTAACTTCATTGCACCGTTAATGTAACCGTTAATGTCCTATTCAGGACATATACTTTAAACTTAAGTCTGCCACCTCCATATCCTGGTAGCAGAGGAATGGATGTCAAGTGGGTTGTGAGTCTGTGCCCAGTTCATTATAAGAACTTGTGGACGTACAAATAATCCAATCGAGGTGGTCCCATTTTCATAGGCATCATTGACTTAGTGACTGATGGAATAAACACAAGAGTTAGCAACCTTGTGATGCCAAGGATACATCTGAGACAGCGACACTATCTTAACTACCAGGAAAGAACCTCCAATAATATTTGATGTGCACAATGCCAATCTTGTTTTCGAAGGGCTCGGCACTCAGACAGTTAACTCGGACGTGAGCACCATTCCTCAAACAAAGCACTGATGTGTTTGCAACAATATTAGATTAACTCAAGGTTAACTCAACCTGAGCTTGCTTTGCAGCCAACTTGGGAATGTGTGCGTGCGTGTTTCTAGACATTCCGATAAGCTCCTAGAATTCCAAGAACCAAACGTGTCCCAGCTGCGACTCTGCTAAATACCCAGAAGTCGATAGAGAGAATCTGCCCCTCCCCTTCCCTTTGTAGAATCAGAGAAAGGTAAGCACAGAAGGAGGCTGTTCTGCACAAACTTCAAACGGGTGTGAACAAAGCCTGGTCTATCACTGGCCTGCTGTCCATTGGATGGGATTTTCACCCCAAATCTGGAAAATCCAGCCCAATATCAACAGATCTGTGCATGCCCCACTCCCATCCTGTAGTGTGGGAAAATCCTCCACATTGGTGCTTCCGCCCTTTGCAAGGTTCAAAGCCTCATTTGTCTGCAACAGAATCTCGAGAATGTGGCCCCAATCCATCACGCGAACTGCCTCCCATCCATTGACTCTGTCTACACTTCCCACTGCCTCGGCAAAGCAGCCAGCATAATTAACAACACCACACACCCCAGACATTCTCTCTTCCACCTTCTTCCGTCAGGTACAAAGTCTGAGGTCACGTACCAACTGACTCATAGAAACGCTACAGTGCAGAAAGAGGCCATTTAGCCCATTGAGTCTGCACTGACCACAATCCCACCCACGCCCTACCCCCAAATCCCTACATATTTACCCGCTAATCCGTCTAACCTATGCATCTCAGACATTAAGGGGCAATTTTTAGCATGGCCAATCAACCTAACCTTTGGACTGTGAGAGGACACCGGAGCTCGTGGAGGAAACCCATGCAGACACAAGGAGAATGTGCAAACACCACACAGACAGTGACCCAAACCAAGAATCGAACCCAGGCCCCTGGTACTGTGACGCAGCAATGCTAACTACTGTGCTATTGTGCCGCCCAAGACTCAAGAACAGCTTTTTCTCTGCTGTCAGATTTTTGAATGGACCTACCTTGCATTAAGTTGATCTTTCTCTACACCCTAGCTATGACCCTAACAGTACACTCTGCTTTCATTCTTTATGAACAGTATGCTTTGTCTATATAGCACAAGAGAAACAATACTTTCTACTGTTCTCTGTACTTGCCTCCCAGCACCTTAAACCTGTATCCTCTCGTAGTGACCATTTCAGCCCTGGGAAATAGCCTCCGAGAATCCACTCTATCTATTCCTCTCAACATCTTATAAACCTCTATCAGGTCGCCTCTCAACCTTCGTCTTTCCAGGGAGAAGAGACCGAGCTCTCTCAGCCTATTTTCATAAGGCATGCCCCCAATCCAGGCAACATCCTTGTAAATCTCCTCTGCACCCTCTCAATAGCTGCCACATTCTTCCTATAGTGAGGTGACCAGAACTGCACACTATCACTTGAAGTTTTTATTGTGTAGAAATCTTCTGGTTTTAGCCTCACGTCTGTTCACTGAAAGTGGCAACGTAGATGGAGAAGATGGTCAAGAAGGCTTACAGCATGCTTGCCTTCAACGGTCAGGGTGTTGAATATAAAAATCGGCGGGTCATGTTGCAGCTGTACAGAACCTTAGTTACACCTCATTTAGAATACTGTGTACAATTCCAGGCTCCACGCTACCAAAGGATGTGGAGGCTTTGGAGAGGGTACAGAAGAGGTTTTCCAAGATGCTGTCTGATCTGGGGGATATTAGTTATGAGAAGTTGGAGAAACTTAGTTTGTTCTCACTGGAACGACAGGTTGAGGGGCGACCCTGATAAAGGTTTAAAAGATTATGAATGGCACAGACAGAATGGATAGTTTAGGTGGTCTTTCCTAGGGTAGAAAAGTCAAGTACTAGGGGACGTAGATTTAAGATGCATGGGGAAACCTTTCCCTTCCTTCTCCCCTATGTGTTCTATGAACAGTATGCTTTGTCTGTATAGCGCACAAGAAACAATACTTTTTATTGTATCCCAATACATGCGACAATAATAAATCAAATCTAGTCAAATTCTAGATGTATCAGCTTTTTCCAACTGGTCCCACTTCCCCTATATTTTGCACCCTCCCCCCAACCCCCCCGCCCGACGTCTCCATTTCAAGTATTTCTACAAATCCTTGTTAAAATTCTCGGCAGCTCAGCAAGTGTCTGGGGTGAGAAAACAAAGTTATGGGGCTGAATCTGAACTCCCTCAAATGGATGGTTGGGGGTGGGAGGGGTGGCAGGGTCGGTGGGGGTCGCTCAGGTCAGAGGCTGAAATTGCAAAAGCTGAAAGAGAAACTCAGCTGGAACTTTACCCCCTCGGACAGAGGGGAACAGCAGTTACTCCACTCACGGGAGGAGGGTCAGCCATCAGGGGTGGCACAGTGGTTATCACTGCCGCCTTACAGCACCAAGGATGAGGGTTCAATTCCCGACTTGGGTCACTGTGCGGAGTCTGCATGTTCTCCCCGTGTCTGCGTGGGTTTCCTCCGGGTGCTCCCACAGTCCGAAAGACGTGCTGGTTAGGGAGCATTGGCCATACTAAATTCTCCCTCAGTGTAAGCCGAACAGGCACTGGAGTGTGGCGACCAGGGGATTTTCATAGTAACTTCATTGAAGTGTTAATGTAAGCCTTACTTATCACACTAATAAATAAACTTTAACACTTTAACTTCAAAACAAGGGACATGTTTGGGACAAGGGACCAGTGACACCTACATTCTATGGAAGGATGAGGGAAAATAAAAGCAGATTGCCAGCACAAGGACAGGGGATTGTAGACGCTTTTACATTGCCTGTGATGAGTGTATGAGGGAGAAAGGACGAGAAAGATATAATGGGGAGATGTATATCCCATTATACATGAGTAAGCAGTCTCACAACACCAGGTTAAAATCTAACAGGTTTATTTGGTAGCGAACGCCACTAGCTTTTGGAGCACTGCTCCTTCGTCAGGTGAGTGGAGTGTTCTGATCACCTACTGACCAGAACTCCCTACTCACATGACAAAGGGACAGAGCTCCGAAAGCTAGTGGCGTTTGCTACCAAATAAACCTGTTAGATTTTAACCTGGTGTTGTGAGACTGCTTACTCATGTATAATGGGATATACATCTCCCCATTATATCTTTCTCGTCCTTTCTCCCTCATACACTCATCACAGGCAATGTAAAAGCGTCTACAATCCCCTCTCCTTGTGCTGGCAATCTGCTTTTATTTTCCCTCATTCTTCCATAGAATGTAGGTGTCGCTGATCCCTTGTCCCAAACATGTCCCTTGTTGTGAAGTTAAAGTATTAAAGTTTATTTGTGAGACAGATATAAACACAAGAGGTCTGACAACATCTGTGGAGAGAGGATCAGAGTTAATAATTTGACTTGATGTGACTTGAATCACTAAGGTGGCACAGTGATTAGCGCTGTTGCCTCACAGCGCCAAGGGCCCAGGTTCAGTTCCCAGCTTGGTTCACCATTTGTGCGGAGTCTGTGCATTCTCCCCGTGTCTGCATGGGTTTCCTCCGGGTGCCCCAGTTTCCTCCCACAGTCTGAAAGATGTGCAGGTTTAAGTGGATTGGCCATGCTAAATTGCTCCTTAATATCAAGGGGATTAGCAGGGAAAAACACATGGAGTTTGGGCCTGGGTGGGATTGATAGTAGTGCAGGCCAGTTAGGCTGAATGGCCACCTTCTACACTGTAAGGATTCTACGGGTGGGATTTCCTGGCTGTGCATGTTCCAAAACCAGAAAATTTCACTGAGACCAATGGAGTTTTGCATGGGCTATATTCCCCCACACTCCCCTGCCTGCTACAATTCCCGTGGCAGGTGGGATAGAAAATTCCTCCCATAATTTGACCTTTCATCAGAACTATCAAATGAGGACATGTAATGGATTATATACAGTTGAGGTGTGGGGAGTGTTGGAGGGATTATATACAGTTGGAGACGCAGTGGGGGTTGGGGGATTATATTACAGTTGGGGGCACTGGGGGTTGGGGGGATTATATAAAGTTGGGAGCACGGTGGGTGGGGGAATTATAAACAGTTGGGAGAGCGGAAAGGTGGGGGAATTATATACAGTTGGGGGCAAGGGGGGAATGGGGGGATTATAACAGTTGGAGGTGTGGGGGGTGGGGGACTATATACAGTTGGGGCGGGTGAGGGTGGAGGGATTATATACGGTTGGGGGCATGGGGGCTGCTATTGGGGCTGAATGGAAGGTCAGGCAAAGGTCAGAGCTAAGGATGGATTGACAAGGTCTCAAGAGTACAAGTCCAAGCAGAGTGTTAATGGTGCCATTAAGGACTGAGGAAGTGCAAATAGCAGCATAAAGCAGAATGTGTTAGTAACAAAACAACGGTCTGGAGCAACACTAAGGAGCAAGTGGGGGGGGGGATTTGGTGGTGAGAGGGGAGGGTGAGGGAGTGGGGGGGTGGAGGGAGTGGGAGGCGTTGGGGTGGGGTGTGGTGGGGGGAGTGTTGGGGTGTGGGGAGGGGTAGTAGAGGGTGAGGAGGGAAAAACCAAGGGAACAAAAAACAATTGGGGTGAATATGAAAGGGAAGACACACAGTTTGGAAACATATAGTGAGAGGGTGAGATGATGTAGAATGGGAGGAGGTGTGTGTTGGGCTGAATAGCCTGTTCCGGTGCTATAGGCTTTGTGGAATGGTTGGCCCGTTTCGACCTCCTCTCTCTCCTTCTCTTCCCCAGATGCGGATGGGAGCCTTCGCTGCAGCGGCGAAACAGTGAACGTAACCCTCATGATGCACAACTGGATCATCCCATCAGCAGAATTCGCGCACAAGCTCCTGGTGCTATATCCTTTACCAGCCTCCGTTAACGGCCGAGGGTCCACAATGCTGTGCGGGTTGGCGAAAACATCTCCTTGAGTTGAGATTTCCATCTTAACAGTGGATGGCAAGGCCTGAGGCGGGACTCTCATAGAGGCAGTTAAGATGGTTAAAGGAGCTGTGAGGATTGAGAGAAAGAATCTTGCCTCTGGTGGGCAGACGGGAGAGTCCAGAAAGACGGGAACAACCTTAAAATTAGAGATCCCGCTCATTCCGGTAGCACAGTGGTGAGCAATGCTGCTTCACAGCTCCAGGGACCTGGGTTCGATTCCCGGCTCAGGTCACTGTCTGTGTGGAATTTGCACAGTCTCCTTGTATCTGCGTGGGTTTCCTCCAGGTTCTCCAGTTTCCTCCCACAATCCAAACATGTGCAGGTTAGGTTGATTGGCCATGCTAAGAAATTGCCTCTCAGTGTTTAGGGATGTATAGGTTAGAGGGATTAGTGGGTAAAATATGTAGGGATATGGGGTTAAGGCGTGGGTGGGGTTGTGTTCAGTGCAGACTCAAAGAGTCTCTTTCTGCACTTATAGGGGTTCTATGATTCTAAATTCTAGGAAGAATAGTCCTATAAATTGGCATTGAATTGGCACACAGAGTACATGGATGAGGACATGATTTGGCATTTAGTTGGCACAGAGAGTATGAGAAACTATGAAATGGGTTGGATATGAATTAATTTGAATTGGTTTGTAAGACCATAAGATATAGGAGCAGAATTAAGCTATTCGGCCCATCGAGTCTGCTCCGCCATTCAATCATGGCTGATATGATTCTTGTCCCCATTCTCCTGCCTTCTCTCCATAACCCCTGATCTCCTTATTGAGCAAGAACCTAGCTATCTCTGTCTTAAAGACACTCAATGACCTGGCCTCCACAGGTCTTTGTGGTAAAGACCTCCACAGATTCCCACTCTTTGGTGAAGAACTTCTTCCTCATCTCTGTTTTAAAGTACAAAGAACAAAGAACAAAACAGCACGGGAAACAGGCCCTTCGGCCCAACGAGCCCGCGCCGCCACCCCGATGTTCCCACCTTTACCCGCGATCCCTGTCAATGTTTATAGATTAAAAACCAAATTTGAGACAATTTAGGGAGAAGTAGCGTCCCTTCACTCTAAAGTTGTGCCCTCGAGATCTAGTCTCTCCCACGAGTAGAAACATCCTCTCCAAGTCCATTCATAGAATTCCTACAGTGCAGAAAGAGGCCATTCGGCCCACTGAGTCTGCACTAACCACCATCCCACCCAGGCCTTACCCCCATATCGCAACATATTTACTCGCTAATCTCTCTAACCTACACAT
The DNA here is from genome assembly GCA_024679065.1 of Sphyrna mokarran. Lineage (NCBI taxonomy): Eukaryota > Metazoa > Chordata > Chondrichthyes > Carcharhiniformes > Carcharhinidae > Sphyrna > Sphyrna mokarran. The sequence goes on from JAGIQG010000036.1 coordinate 9,189,506, forward strand.
CTCAGGACATTAAGGGGAAATTTTAGCAAGGCTAATCAACCTAACCCACACATCTTTGGACTGTGGGAGGAAACAGGAGCGCCTGTAGGAAATCCACGCAGACACGAGGAGAATGTGCAAACTCCAGACACATTGTGGCCCAAGCTGGAATCGAATCCAAGTCGCTGGAGCTCTGAAGCAGCAGTACAAACCACTGTCCTACTGTGCCACCCTTCTATCCACTCTATCCAGGCCTCTCGTAAGTTTCAGTTAGATCCCTCCTCATTCTTCGAAACTCCATCGAGTATAGACTCCGACTCCTCAGCCGCTCCTCATATAACAAACCCTTCATTCTGCGATCATTCTTGTGAACCTCCTCTAGAGCTCCCTCTAAAGCCAGCACATCCGTCCTTCAGTATGAAAGTTGTGAAGGGCCAAGGTGGAGGAGAGGAGGGGGGCTGGGGGCAGTGGTGATATGGTGTGAGGAATGAGGACTAAAAGCCTAATTGTTTTTAGTATGAGGAAAATCTCCCAGAAAACAACTTGTAAGCATTCTGTCTTGGTACCCCATAGTCACCTTAGCTCATTACTGTTATGAATGCTGGACCTTAGTAGATGGTTACGTTTTAAACTGTCTCCTTTAATTCAAGGTAAAATGGAGTAGTCTGGAAAGGGTGATGTGACTCCTCACAAAATGTGCTCAGAGACAATTCCATGTGACCCACTCGCCATAGAAACAGAAATTCAAATCGAAAATTATGAAAGTAAGGTTAAGTTTCCTCCAAAGGAGGAGGCAACAGATGCATACCCTCCTTGTGAGTGAAACTCTGACCCTGAGAGTCAATCACAAGTCTGTATCCCTCCTCCTTTGAGGCCAGGCGGTTCAAACTTGCATGTTGCTTTCATTAATGTTCAATTTGAGTTTCTGTCTCCATGTGGGATTGTCTCCGTGCACATTTTGTATGAGGTCACATCCCCCGTTCTCGGGTCACTATCTGGATGGAGTTTGCACGTTCTCCCCATGTCTGTGTGGGTTTTTTCCAGGTGCTCCAGTTTCCTCCCACAGTCTGAAAGACATGCTGGTTAGATGCATTGGCCATGCTAAATCCTCCCTCAGCGTACCCGAACAGGTACCGGAGTGTGGTGATTAGAGGATTTTCACATAACTTCATTGCAGTGTTGATGAAAGCCTACTTTTGACGCTAATAAATAAAATAAACAACTTCATTTTACCTTGAATTGAAGAAGGCAGTTTAAAACATAACCATAACTCAAACCAGCCTCCCATCCATTGACTCCAGCTGCACTTCCTCGGAAAAGTAGCCAGCATAATCAAGGCCACTCACCTGAGAAAGGAGCGGCGTTCCAAAAACTTGTCATTCCAAATAAACCTGATGTTTGTGAGACTTCTTATGGAGGCTGCCCCAGTTCAACGCCAGCATCTCCACATTGGGCACTGAGTGTGAGGGAGGAAGTTTAAAAGAGATATAAGGGGCAAGTTTTTCCCTGAGGAGGTAATGAACGGGGATTTTCACACTAACTTCATTACAGTGTGAATGTACGTCTACTAGATAAATTTAACTTTTTTACGCACTGCCAAGGTGGCGATGGAAACAGATTATATAACAACGTTCTTGAGACATCTAGATAGAAAAATGAATGGGCTGGGAATAGAAAGATATGAACTGCGTAGAGGAAAGAATATATTAGATTAGAGAGACATCTGTGTTGTCACAGGCTTGGTGGGCCGAAGAGCCTGTTCCTGTTACTGTTCTTGGTTCTCTTCCAGAAATGAACTAAAATTAAACGGTTGTGGATTAGATCACAGATCATGGTGGTTGTCAGAGCAAGTTACAGGGCAAGATTCTAGATGGCTGGAGTGTACACAGAACTTTGATGTTCCATTGGAAACAGAAGCTCTTATCTCTCAGAGTAGAGAGCTTGAGGCGATTGTTGTCACTAAATCTTCGAATAAGGGTTTTCATTGGAGATGTTTGCAAATGGAGATGCCTTGGCAGTGAGGCTCCCCCCCCCGCCCCTAGCTCTGGGGCGTGAGATCGATGCGTTCATTCTTGCAGATTGGGTGGTGCCAATGGGCCCATTGGCACAGTAGCACAGTGGGTTAGCACTGTTGCTTCACAGCTCCAGGGACCTGGATTTAATTCTTGGCTCGGGTCACTGTCTGTGTGGAGATTGCACATTCTCCCCGTGTCTGCGTGGGTTTCCTCCGGGTGCTCTGGTTTCCCCCCACAGTCCAAAGATGTGCGGGTTAGGTTGATTGGCCATGCTAAAATTGCCCCTTAGTGTCCAGGGATGCATAGGTTAGAGGGATTAGCAGGTAAAATGTGTGGGGATATGGGAGTAGGGCCTGGGTGAGATTGTAGTCGGTGCAAACTCGCTGGGCCGAAGGGCCTCTTTCTGCACTGTAGGGATCTATGAATCTGTCTCGCAAATCATGGTGGAGAGAGGCTCAGTGGTGTTAGGAATGAGTGAACAGATCTTTTAATTCTGTCCAAATTAAATAACGATTATTCAACAGAAGTCACTGGTAGATAAAGGGACCATAGATGGCTCTGTGCTGTTGGTGGAGAATTGTGAGTGGAGTTGGATCAAAGAAACAAAGGGATTTTGTGAAGAAACTTGTGTCTTCTTTATAGCAACCGAGAGGCTCAAACAATCAGAGCAGGTTTTTGGGCAGAAGGCGAGCTGTCCGATTCGAAGAAGAAATTAGATTTTGCTCTTGGGGCTAAAAGGCTCAAGGAGGAAAGAGGGAATTAGGATATTGAATTTGATGGTCAGCCATGATCCAAATGAAGGGCAGAGCAGGGCTCGAAGGGCTGAGTGGCCCACTCCTGCTTCTATGTAAATGCATGACAGCTCAAGGAAAGGACAGGGATTACAGATGCAGATAACCTGGGATGAGCTAGCAGCATGGGCTAATGGGCCGAACAGCCTCCAGCAGTGATCCTTAACTTCCAGCCACTTACCAAGATGCGTCTGAGGAAAAGCATGGCCAGCTCCGAGCGAAGATCTGCCATTTTGTGAGGTACAGTGTGTGTGTGTGTGTGTGTGTGTGTGTGTGTCCCACCACCCCACCCTTCCCTCCCTACCTTCCCTTCTATCACAGTAACTTTGGGATTCATAGCAGGTTATCAATCTGAGGCTCCTTTACCTCACAACCCGCCTCCCGAGGCCACAGCCTCCCTCAGGGACCTCTGTTGCTAAGCGTGAGACCACTGCTCCGATGGTGGGGTGGGTAAGTGCGCCCCTATCCCCACCCCTCCTTCCCCAGTGTGCAGTACTCAATTCCACAGGTCACTCCTGGGTTGCATCCTTAGATTACTGCAGTTCAGGCTGGTACTGCTAGGCAGTACTTGAAGGGTTGCAGCACTGTTGGACATGCCGTCTCTTGGGGTAAGACCTCAAACTGAGAACCCCCGCCACCTTAAAGATCCGGCTATTTGAAGGAAGAGCCAGGGAATTCTACCCCCGTGTCCAAGCCAACATTTCTCCTTCACCGAACATCACTGAAACGGTAATCTGACCAACATTACATTGCTGTTTGTGGGATTTTGCTGTGCACATATTGGTTGCCATTTCTCCTGCCTTCGAACAGTGAGTATGCTTCAAAAGATACTTCACTGGGTGAAAAATGCTTCAGGATATTTGGTGATTGTGCCCAGTTTCTGAGTGCTAACCCTTGGCCCCATGTGGGTATGTGCGCAAAGAACAAAGAAAATTACAGCACTGGAACAGGCCCTTTGGTCCTCCAAGCCTGTACTAACCATGCTGCCCTGACTGAACTAAAACCCCCTACCCTTCCAGGGGACTGTATCCTTCTATTCCCATCCTATTCAAAACACCCCTTAAAAGTCACTATGGAACTTAAATTCTGCTTCCTCTCCCCCCCCCAGCAGCGAATTCCAGGCACCCATCACCCTCTGCATAAAATACTTGCTTCTTACATCTCCTTTAAACCTTTCCCCTCGCACCTTAAACCTGTGTCCCCTAGTAATTGACTCTTCCACCCTGGGGAAAAAGCTTCTGACTATCCATTCTGTCCATGCCTCTCATAATCTTGTAGACTTCTATCAGGTCTCCCCTCAATCTCTGTTGTTCCAGTGAGAACAAACCAAGTTTCTCCAACCTTTCCTCATAACTAATGCCCTCCATACCAGGGCAACATCCTGGTAAATCTTTTCTGTACCCTCTCCAAAGTCTCCACATCCTTCTGGTAGTATGGCGACCAGAATTGAACACTATATTCCAAGTGCGGCCTAACTAAGGTTCTATAAAGCTGCAACACGACTTGTCAATTTTTTAAACTCAATACCCCAGCCGATGAAGGCAAGCATGCCGTATGCCTTCTTGACTACCTTCTCCACCTGCGTTGCTACTTTCAGTGACCTGTGTACCTGTACACCCAGATCCCTCTGCCTATCAATATTTCTAAGGGTTCTGCCATTTACCCAGAGGGTGGTAAGGGTATGGAATGCCCTGCCTGCTGCAGTTGTAGATGCGCCAAGTTTGGGGGCGTTTAAGAGGTTAGTAGATAAGTTTATGGACAAAAAGGGAATGGTTTAGGTTAGAGGGTCATTGCTTTTTATATTGGTCGGCGCAACATCGAGGGCCAAAGGGCCTGTTCTGCGCTGTAATGTTCTATGTTCTACGTTCTATTTACTGTATATTTCCTATCTGTATTAGGCCTTCCGCACATTTGTCCGGATTGAACTCCATCTGCCATCTCTCCGCCCAAGTCTCCAACTGATCTATATCCTGCTGCATCCTCTGATGGTCCTCATTGCTATCCGCAAATCCACCAGTCTTTGTGTCACCCGCAAAGTTACTCAAAGCAGTTCCATTTTCCTCCAAATTGAGTTGTATAAAAAACCATGTAATTAAATAAGCTCTTACATTGGCTCAATCACTGTCCTGATGCCATGCCTTGTAGAGTAATGAGTGGCGCACCTGGGTTCAATTCCTGCCTTGGGTCACTACGCGGAGTCTGCACATTCTCCCCATACCTGTGTGGGTTTCCTGAGGATGCTCCAATTTCCTCCCACAGTCCGAAAGACGTGCTGGTTAGGCATTGGCCGTGCTAAATTCTCCCTCCGAACAGGCGCCGGAGTGTGAAAGTCTCCGAGACAACTAGGGGATTTTCACAGTAACTTCATTGCAGTGTTAATGTCAGTCTATGTGTGACACTAATAAATAAACTTTAAACGTCACTGCCCTCCAGGGCAGATGCAATTTGAATTCAATGAAAATAATCTGGAATGTAGAATGTATTGATGACCGTGAAACTATTGAGAATGTGGGAGCATCATTGACCACCGGTTCAGGAGTTGACAGGGGAAGGGAGAGGGCAAGAATGGGAGAAAAAAGAATCCTGATCTTCCTAGTGGCCCTAACCAATAATCAGCCCTCTGCCAATGCCAGAAACAGATAATCTGATCATTGAGTAGTGGGATCGTATTATGCACAGTTTTTAAATTCATTCGTGGAACATTGTGCGACTGGGCCAGACTTTATTGTCCGTCCTGGAACTGAGGGGCTTGTTAGGCTGTTTTAGAGGGTAGTTGAGCTTCAACCACGTTCCAGCCATGCTGCTTTTCCAATGTTTCAACAGCGATTCCACTTCAAAAGGCATTTGGATGGCTGCAACTAATATTTTGGAAAGTCCTGGGGTTGTTGGATAAGTTTAAGTTTTACTCTTGGCCAAACATAACTCATTTCTAACAGGTTATGGACAAATCACCCATCTGGGTCACTAATGTCCCTCTCGGAAAGGAAATCTGCGGTTCTTACCTGGTCTGGCCTACTCCAGAGACATAGCAATGTATTTAACTCTTAACCACCCTCTGAAATAGCCAAACAAGACCCTCAATTCAAGGGCGACTAGGGATAGGGGTTCACAGGGACCTGGGTTCGATTCCCGCTTGGGGTCACTGTGCGGAATCTGCATATTCTCCCCGTGTCTGCGTGGGTTTCCTCTGGGTGCTCCGACTTCCTCCCATAGTCTGAAAGACGTGCTGGTTAGGCTGCATTAGCCGTGCTAAATTCTCCCTCCGAACAGGCACCGGAGTGTGAAAATCCCTGAGACGACTAGGGAATTTTCACAGTAACTTCATTTTTGCAGTGTTAATGTCAGTCTATGTGTGACACTAATAAATAAACTTTAAACATCGCTGCCCTCCACGGCAGATACAATCTGACTTCAATAAAAATGCCTGGAATTAAGAATCTGCCGATGACCATGAAACCTTTGTCAGAAAAACCCATCTGGTTCACTAATGTCCCTTTAGGGGAGGGAATCTGCCGTCCTTACCCTGTCTGACCTACATGTGAGTCCAGAGCCACGGCAATGTGGTTGCCTCTCAACTGCCCTCCAAGGGTGACGAGGGATGGGCAATAAATGCCGGCCCAGCCAGTGACGCCCATGTCTCATGAGTCAATAAAGATAGTAAAGGGATTTGAAGAGTGAGTGGGATTGAGGGAAGGGGCTGAATGCTGTGCTGTTCTCCTTTAGGTACTGGATAACGCATTACCCCATCGTATTCACAGTGGACAGCAAGCTGGAGGACGTGATGTCTCAGTTCTGGGAAATGGTCCGGAAGGAAGGAGAGGAATCTCACTGCCAGCTCATCGACACCTCAAACATGTGAGAAGAACTTCTCTCTCCACCTCGGGACACGCCACTCCCTGGTTTAGCCCAAGTGTGGTGCTCGCTCTGGCCTCAGAGGCATCATGGAGTCCAGGGTCAGGGTCCCACTCCAGCAACTTGATCACATAATCCTAGTTGACTCACTGCTGAGGGAGCGCTGCATTATCAGAGATCTCATCTATCAGAAACAAAGGCATAGTGACCAAAGAGGTGGATGGGGGTAAGGCGGTTGATGTAGTATATATGGACTTTAGTAAGGCGTTTGATAAGGTGGCCCATGGAAGACTTCTGCAGAAAATGCAGATGTGTGGAATAGAGGGTGATTTAGCTAATTGGGTTAGGAATTGGCTGGCAGATAGAAGACAGAGGGTGGTGGTTGATGGGAGATATTCATCGTGGAGTTCGGTGACGAGTGGTGTGCCTCAGGGGTCTGTTTTGGGGCCCCTGCTGTTTGTAATTTTTATAAATGATCTGGATGAGGGTATTGAGGGATGGATCAGTAAATTTGCAGATGACACTAAAGTCGGTGGAGTGGTAGATAGTGAAGAGGGGTGTTATAGTTTACAGAGTGACTTGGACAAGTTGCAGAGCTGGGCCGAGAGGTGGCAAATGGAGTTTAATGTGGAAAAGTGTGAGGTAATGCACTTTGGCAGGAACAATAAATGTGTAGAGTATAGGGCTAATGGTAGGGCTCTTAATAGTGTTGAGGAACAGAAGGATCTTGGTGTAAGTGTCAATAGATCCCTGAAAGTAGGCAGTCAAGTGGATAAAGTTGTTAAGAAGGCATATGGAGTCTTAGCTTTTATTGGTAGGGGGATTGAATTTAGGAGCCGCAGCATCATGTTGCAACTGTACAAAACTCTAGTGCGGCCGCACTTGGAGTATTGTGTGCAGTTCTGGTCGCCACATTATAAGAAAGATGTGGAGGCATTGGAGAGGGTACAGAGGAGGTTTACCAGGATGTTGCCTGGTATGGAGGGCAGGTCCTATGAAGAGAGGTTGAAGGATTTGAGGTTGTTTTCGTTAGAAAGGAGGCGGCTAAGAGGGGATCTTATTGAAGCATATAAGATGATTAGAGGTTTAGATAGGGTGGACAGTGATAGCCTTTTTCCTAGGATGGAGAAAGCTAGCACGAGGGGACACAGCTTTAAATTAAGGGGTATGAGTTATAGGACGGATATCAGAGGTAGGTTCTTTACTCAAAGAGTGATTAGGGAGTGGAATGCCCTGCCTGCAGCTGTTGTAGATGCGCCAAGTTTGGTGGCGTTTAAGAGGTTAATTGATAAGTATATGGAAGAGAAGGGAATGGTTTAGTTTGGAGGGGCATTGCTTTTTATTTTGGTCGGCACAACATCGAAGGCCGAAGGGCCTGTTCTGTGCTGTAATGTTCTATGTTCTATAGTTTGTTAGCACTGCTGTCTCACAGCGCCAGGGATCCGGGCTCACTGTCTGTGTGGGTTTCCTCCCACAGTCCAAAGATGTGCAGGTTAGGTTGATTGGCCATGCTGAAAATGACTCTAGTGTTAGGGATTAGCAGGGTAAATAATTATGGTAAAGGGGTTAGCGTGGGCTGACAGCATAGCCTGCTGGAGAGCTAGCATGGATATGATGGACTGAGTGGCCTCCTTCTGTGCTTTATCGCGCTAGGAGTTGTTGTAGATGAGGTCTGCTGTTGAGACCATGAGGTTAGTGGTAGTAAGCCAACAGGAACTGGGGCCTCATTGAAACTTAACAGGATACTGAAAGGCTTGGATGGAGTTGACGTAGAGAAGATGCTTCCGTCAGTCGGAGAGACTGGGATCCGAGGGCACAGCTCAGAATAAAGGGATGACCCTTTAGAACCGAGATGAGGAATTCTGTCTGTGCGCAGTCTGCACATTCTCCCCGTGTCTGCATGGGTTTCCTCCAGATGCTCCGGTTTCCTCCCATGATTCAAAATGTGCGGGTTCGCTGGATTGGCCATGCTAGAATTGTATCAAGGGGACTGGCTAGGGTAAATGCATGGGGATAGAATTGGAACGTGGCAGACTAGATGGGCCAAATGGCCTCCTTCTGCACTGTAGGTTCAATGAGTCTATGATTCCATGAATCTCTTCAGCCAGAGAGCAGTGAATCTGTGGAATTCGTTGCCGCAGAGGAGTCCGGGTCACTGAGTGTCTTTAAGACGGAGATAGACAGGTTCTTGATTGGTAAGGGGGATCAAAGGTTACGGCAGGAGACTGGGAAACTTGTCAGCCATGGCGGGGCAGACTCAACGGGCCAAATGGCCTAATTTTGCTCCTCGATCTTAACTTTTATTGACACATCTTTATCCCAGCACAGTCAGCACAAGACATGGATGGAGCTTGAGTTACCTGACCCATTCTCTTAAAGGGGCATGCCCCCACTATGTGTGACAGGAACGCTGTGTGAGGGGCGGCCCGTTTAATTGCAGCCAGCTTCCCTCACTCTCTCGCCTCGGCAGCTCCTTCCTCGCAGACATAACCCTCCCTCTCTCTCTCTCCCCTCGCAGACACATGCACGAGTGGACGCGGAAGTACACGCAGCACGGCACCCCCAACAACAACAAGAAGCGCAAAGTCTCACTGCTCTTCGACCACCTGGAGCCAACGGAACTGGCCGAGCATCTCAGCTACCTGGAGTTCAAATCCTTCTGTCGCTTATCGGTGAGCAATTCCGAGCAGCTGCTTTGTTTAAAAACTTTATTTATTGGGACCACAAGTCGGCTTACGTTAACACTGCAGTGAAGTCAAATTGCCACACTCCTGTTCGGCTACATAGGAGCAAGAAGAGGCCATTCAGCCCTTGGAGCCTGCTCTGCCATTCATTAGGATCATGGTCCGACTCAATTGCCTAATCCTGCTTTCTGCCCGTAACCTTTGCTCCCTTTTGACGCTATATCCAGCTCACCATACGTTCAATGTTTTAGCCTCAACTACTTCCTGTGGTAATGAATTCCATCGGCTCGCCATTCTTTGGGTGAAGAAGTGTCTCCTCACCTCCAGGTAGCACAGTGGTTAGCCCTGCTGCTTCCCAGCGTCCTGGGTTCGGTTGCCCGGCTTGGAAGTGTGAGTTTGCACATTCTCCCCATGTCTGCATGGGTTTCCTCTGCTACTCCGGTTTCCTCCCACAGTCCAAAGATGTGCGGGTTAGGCTGATTGGCCATGTTAAAAATTGTCCCTTAGAGTCGTGAGTTGTGTCGGTTAGAGGGATTAGCGGGTAGATATGGGGGTAGGACCTGGGTGGGGTTTATGGTTGGTGCAGAATCGATGGGCCCAATGGCCTCTTTCTGTACTGTAGGGATTCTGTGATAAATGGTCTAACCTTGTACCCTCAGAATGTGACCCCTGGTTCTGGACTCCCCCACCATTGGGGACAATCTTCCTTGTCTAGTCCTGGAAGAATTTTATAAAATCTGAACAAAAATTTAGCACGGCCAGTTCACGTAACCAGCACGTGTTTCGGGCTGTAGGGGGAAATTGGAACACCCAGAGGAAACTCACATGGGGAGTGACCCAGGCTGGGAATCAAACCGGGGTCCTTGACGTTGTGAAGCCTACCCTTTACAAAGGAACTGGGTCAAGGCAAAATATTGCAAATGTTGGAATCTGAGAGATGTTATTCAACTGGAGAGGATGCAGAAGGGATTTACAAGGATCATAGAACCCTACAGTACTGAAAGGGGCCCTTCGGCCCATCAAATCTGTACTGACCACAATCCCACACAGGCCCTACACCCATATATTGTATCCACTAATCCCTCTAACCTACATATCCCTAGACACTAAGAGACAATTTCTTAGCATGGCCTATCAACCTAACCCGCACATTTTTGGACTGTGGGAGGAAACCGGATTACCTGGAGGAAATTCACACAGACACGAAGAGAATTGCAAACTCCACACAGATCCAAGCTGGGAATTGAACCCAGGACCCTAGAGCTGTGAAGCAGCAGTGCTAACCACTGTGCCACCATGCCGCCCTAATCATCAACCATGATCATCACGATCATGGCTGATCGTCCAACTCAACCCTGCTTTCTCCCCGTGATTTTTAATCCCATTCGCCCTGGATGTTGCCAGGACTCAAGGGACTTGTTATAGGGAGAGATTGGACAGGCTGGGACTTTTCTCTTTGGAGTGCAGGAGATTAAGGGGTCAGCTTATAGAGGTGTGTAGCATCTGAGAGGCATGGCTAGGACAAATGCACTCCATCTTTTCCCCAGGACTAGAGAATCAAGAGTGAGGGGGCGTAGGTTTCAGTGAAGAGGGGAAAGAACGTATTGGAACCTTTGGAGCAACTATTTTACACAGAGGGTGGTACGTGTGTGGAATGAGCTCCCGGGGGAAGTGGTTGAGGCAGGGACATTGACCATACTTAGAAGGCGTTTGGACAGATACATGACGGGAAAGGTTTAGAGAGATAGGGGCCAAATGCAGGCACATGGGGTTAGCTTAGATGAGCTTTCCTGGTCAGCATGGACCAGTTGGGCCGAAGAGCCTGCCTCCATGGTTGTTACGATCTCAGCAGGTCTGATAGGATCGACGGTAGCACGGTGGTTAGCACTGCTGCTTCACAGCTCCAGGGTCCTGGGTTCGATTCCCAGCTCAGGTCACTGTCTCCTTGGCTGCGTGGGTTTCCTCCACTTACTCCAGTTTCCTCCCACAGTCCAAAGATGTGTGGGTTAGATTGATTGGCCATGCTAAGCCCCTTAGTATCCAGAGATGCGTAGGTTAGAGGGATTAGTGGGTATAATATATAGGGATATAGAATTATAGAACCCTATAGTGCAGAAAGAGGCCCTCAGCCCATCGAGTCTGCAATGAACACAATCCCACCTAGGCTCTATCCCTATATATTATGCTCACTAATCCCTCTAACCTATGCATCCTTAGCATCAGAGAACTCCCAAGGCTCATGACCCCTATTTTAAATCAGTTTTCTATACCCCTCCATTCCCATTCTGTTCATGTGCCCATCTAAGTTCCCTTCTCTTCAGCTCTGGCAAAGGTCCATCCAGATTCGGAACGCTGTTTTCTCTCCACATATAGAAAGGTAGGAGCAAGAAGAGGCCATTCAGCCCTTCAAACCTCCTCCGCCATTCATCATGATCATGGCCGATCTTCCAACTCAACCCTGCTTTCTCCCCGTGATGTTTGATCCCATTCGCCCTGAGTGCTATATCCAGCAGTCTCTTGAATCCAAATGCTGTCAGACCCACTGAGATTTTCCAGCATTTTTCTGGTTTTATCATCTTGGATTACAAATTCAGCGGCAACATTACCACACCCCACCCCCCTCCCGCTGCCCCTGGGTTGTTAGGGGTGCTACGTAAACGTAGATTCTTTCCTGTCTTGCAGTACCTGGACTACAGGAGCTACGTGGTCAGCGGTTGCGTGAGGGAGAACCCGTCGCTGGAGCGGTCCGTGTCCCTGGTTAACGGAATCTCCCAGTGGGTCCAGCTGATGATCCTTAACCGGCACACTCCTGCGCAGAGGGCTGAGGTCTTCACCAAGTTCATACACGTTGCTCAGGTAGGACGGGGCAGAGGAGGCGTTCCCCCCACCCCCTGGGGAAATGGGGCCTATCTTACCCAGAGGCAGCCTGGTTGCTAGGCAGCCATGCTCAGGACATTAAAGCTGGATTAATGCTTCCCCCCTCGCCCCTCCCCCCCTCCCCTCCCCTTCTCCCAATGATCTCATCAGAAGATAATTAATTTTAATCTCTGGAAAAGCAAGCCAATTTCAATCAATTAAAAAAGTCAAAGCAGCACAATGACAGCTGATCACCTCCTCCCCCTAACTGGGCCAAACCCTGGCACACTCTTTATCTCCTCAATGGTCTTGTGAACGACAGATTGTCAAATAGCCAGTGCGGCACGGACCGATCTCCTGGGTGGCTTCCAATCGCCTGAGGGATAGGAACTTTCCAAAATACTGGCTCTGGGTCTTTCTTTTTGTTTTGTCTGTGAGTGTAAGTGTATGCATGAGTGTGTGAGTATCTGTGTGTGTGTGTGTGTGTGTGTGTGTGTGTGCGCGCGTGCATGAGACTGTGTGTTTGTGTGCACCTGTGTGCACGTATCGGTGTGTACCTGTGTGCGCATGTATTTGTGTGTGTTTGCGTGAGACTGTGTACGTGTGAGAGTGTGTGTGTGTGTAAAAGATTGTGTTTGTCTGAGTGTGAGAACGGTGCGAGACTGTATGTAAGAGACTGTGTGTGTGTGTATGACAGAGAGAGACACTGTGTGAGTGCGCGTGAGACTGTGTATATGTGAGTGTGAGAGAGACAGACTGATGTGAGACCATGTGTGTGTGTGTGTGAGAGTCTGTGTGTGTGTGCGCGCGTGTGCGTGTTCAGTGCTTCTAGTTGTTCTGCTCCAACAGGCCTCCTGCCCCTCCCCCAATCTGTGTTCCTTCTGGATCTTTCAGATCAAAGTGCATTCTTTATTTTTATCCATTCTTGGAACATGGTGTAGCCGGCTGGGCCAGCATTTATTGCCCATCCCTAGTTGCCCGAGAGCAGTTGAGAGTCAATCATGTTGCTATGGCTCTGGAGTCACATGTAGGCCAGACCGGGGTAAGGACGGCAGATTTCCTTCCCTAAAGGGACATTAGTGAACCAGATGGGTTTTTTCTGACAATGGGTCATCAGTAGATTCTTAATTCCAGATATTTTTTATTGAATTCAAATTCCACCATCTGCCGTAGTGGGATTCAAACCCGGGTCCCCAGAACATTAGCTGAGTTTCTGGATCAATAATCTAGCAATAATACCACTAGGCCATCACCTCCCCCAATAATTTCTGTCACAATAACATAAAGATGGCCAATGAGATGTTGCAGTTAAGATTGTAACACACCCTGTGTGATTTTTTTTGAAATCCTTACTTTTATTTTTTAAAATCCTTATTCTGACTTTGGGCATCGCTGGCAAGGCCAGAATTTGTTGCCTTTGAACGAGGGGTTTGCTAGGGTCACATCAGGGGGGCAGTTAAGAATCAATCACATTGCTGTGGCTCTGGAGTCACATGAAGGCCAGACCAGGTAAAGATGGCAGATTTCTTTTCCTGAAGAGGCAGTAGTGAGGCGTAATGAGGCAGCCACCTTGGAGTATAATCTCCCTAATTGTGCAAACAATCATTAGCTCAATTAGGGAGTCTTGCCTAATGTGAAGCATCAGGACTACTGCCATTCTGGACTCTGTGTACCTAGGGGTGGCACGTTAGCACTGTATTTACCACTCAGGGACTTGCATTCGATCACCGACTCAGGTCACTGTCTGTGTGGAGTTCGCACATATTCTCCCCGTGTCTGCGTGGGTTTCATCCGGGTGCTCTGGTTTCCTCCCACAATCCAAAATGTGCAGTGCTTATATGGATTGGCCACGGTAAATTGCCCCTTAGTGTCCTGAGATGTATAAGTTAACATAAGAACATAAGAAATGGGAACAAGAGTAGGCCATCCAGCCCCTCGAGCCTGCCCCGCCATTCAATAAGATCATGGCTGATCTGAAGTGGATCAGTTCCACTTTCCCGCTTTCTCCCCTTAATTCCCTTGTCTATCAGAAACCTATCTACCCGTGACTTAAATATATTCAGCGAGGGAGCCCCCACCACTTCAACGGGCAGAGAATTCCAGAGACTCACCATCCTTTGAGTGAAGAAGTTCCTCCTCAACTCCGATCTAAACTGCCTCCCCCCCTCTTATTTTGAGGCTGTGCCTCTAGTTCTGGTTTCCTTTCTAAGCAGAAAGAATTTCTCTATCTCTATCCTATTTAGCGCTTTCATTATCTTGTAAGTCTCTATCAGATTCCCCCCCAGCCTTCTAAACTCTAATGAGTGCAGACCCAGTCTCTCCTCATAAGCTAACCCCCTCATCTCCGGTATCAACCTGGTGAACCTTCTCTGCACTCCCTTCAAGGCCGATATATCCTTTCGCAAATGCGGTGACCAAAACTGCACACAGTACTCCAGTTGCAGCCTCACCAGTGCCCTGTACAGTTGCAGCAAGACCGCCCTGCTTTTATATTCTATCCCCCTCGCTATAAAGACCAACATTCTATTTGCCTTCTTGATCACCTGCTGCACCTGCAGACTGGGTTTTTGCGATTCGTGCACAAGGACACCCAGGTCCCTCTGCCCTCTGGTTAGAGGGATTAGCCGGGTAAATATGTAGGGTTGTAGAATAGGGCCTGGGGTTGGATTGTTGTCAGTGCAGACTCGATGGGCCGAATGGTTTCCTGCTGCACTGTAAGTATTCTATGATTCTGTGATAGCTAAAACACTCTTAGGAATAGTGATAGCTCTGTAAATAAGGAGAATCTGGTGAAGTAACGCTGACCTCTGAGGCATTACTTCACGAGCATGGTGGGTGTTTAAAACAATTGATAGTTTCATGGTCACCATTCCTGAGAATCTCGGAATTCCCCTGACTCTGAGCGAGAGTGGAGGATTCAGTGTCCGTCCCATTCGCTGCAGTGGGACTGGATAATCCCAACCACGGGACGAGATCGGAGAATTCCCGGCCTAATTCCAGATTATTTCACAGAATCAGAATTCCTCCAGTGCAGAAGGAGGCCACTCGGCCCATCCCAGTCTGCATGGACCACAATACCATCCAGACCCTACTCCCATAACTCCTCATATTTAACCTGCTAATCTCCCTGACTCTAAGGGGAAATTTATCATGGCCGATCACTGGACTGTGGAAGGAAACTTGGAGGAAACCACGCAGACATGGGAGGACGTGCAGACTCCGCACAGACAGTAAGCCAAGCCGGGAATCGATCCCACATCCTCTGTGAGGCAATAACCACTGTGCCACCTCTATTCATAGTGAGGACGGAGGATTTGGTGCTCAGCTAAATCTCCGTTCACTGCAGCAGGAGCGGGTAATCATGGGCGAGGTGGGAGAATTCCGGCCAAATTTTATAATTCCAGATTATTTCAATCGACTGCCCTGGTGGGATTTGAATCCTTGTCCCCAGGGAATTCACCTGGGCCTCTGGATTACAGGCCCAGGGCCTGGTATCACAGCACCACTGCGTCCGTCCGGGGTGGCCGGTTAACCTGTAACGTCCACTTTCCATGACAGAATTGTTTGACACTCCTTCTGTCCCCTCGCAGAAACTTCGGCAGCTCCAGAACTTCAACACTCTCATGGCAGTCATTGGAGGCCTTTGCCACAGTGCTATCTCCCGTCTCAAAGAAACCAGCTCCTACCTCTCCCAGGACGTCACCAAGGTCTGTCTCTCGACTCGCCCAGCGTGGGGCCTTTTCAACCTTTGACCTCCGAGCCGTCCTCCCAGTGGCCTCTGGGGTACTCCGCGGGCGACGTGGTATTTGGCGAACAGCGGCGGAAGATTCTGGAAATTCTCCGACCGCAGTCTGTGTGGGCAGGAGTTAACATTGTCCTTGCACCAGAAATGGGCCTTGCGTCTTCACTCACAGCGGACGCTTGCCCAATCTGCCAAACCAGGAAATAGCCCCGGCAATCATTTTCAATCCGGGGGAACAGGGGAGACACCGGGAGAACAGGGGAGGCCAGTCAGTGATTGAAGAAGAGAAGGGACAAAGCAGGGAACTACAGTCTGGCCTCAGCGACAGGGAATCTACTGGAAGCAATTCTGAGTAACAGAATTAATCAGCCTTTGGAGGGGAAGGGATTCATCGAGAACAGTCAGCAAGGTCTTACTTTCATTCATTTGTGGGACATGGGTGTCGCTGGCTGGGTCAACCTTTATTGCCCATCCCTAATTACCCTTGGAGGGTAATTGAGAGTCAACCACATTGCTGTGGCTCTGGAGTCACATGTAGGCCAGACCAGGTAAGGAAGGCAGATTTCCTTCCCTCAAGAAACAGATTGGTTTTTCCAACAATGGTTTCATAGTCATTAGTAGATTCTTAATTTCAGATTTTTTCTTTGAAGTTGAATTTGAATTCAGTTTTAGCAGTTAGGACAGTAATCACTATCCCAATCTGCTTTCTCTCTTGGCTGAAGGCAGCAGCACTCAGTGTGGTAAATATCCAAGGTAGCGAGAGGTCTCCTACTGCCTTGTATCCATTCCAATTCCCTTCCCACACCGAGTGCACCTTTTTCCATAGCTAATCATTCCCAGCTGTCTAGTCTGTCACCCCAGGGGCTTATGGCACAAGGGTGCACTGTTACTAGGGGGCATAACTATAAGGTTCATGGTGGGAGATATAGGAGGGATGTCCGAGGTAGATTCTTTACTCAGAGAGTGGTGGTTGGGGTGTGGAATGCACTACCTGCTGTGATAGTGGAGTCATTCCAGAATATTAGCTGAGTTTCTGGATTAATAGTCTAGCCATAGACTAGGTGGCACAGTGGTGAGCACTGCTGCTTCATAGCTCCAGGATCCTGGGTTCGATTCCCAGCTCGGGTCACTGTCTGTGTGGAATTTGCACATTCTCCTTGTGTCTGTGTGGGTTTCCTCCCACGCTCTAAAGGTGTGCAGGTTAAGTTGAGTGGCCATGCTTAAAAAAAGTTGCCCTTAGTGTCCTGGAATGTGTGGGTTAGAGGGTTTAGTGGGTAAACATGTAGGGATATGTGGGTAGGGCTTGGATGGGATTGTGGTCGGTGCAGACTCAATAGGTCAAATGGCCTCTTTCTGTACTGTAGGGAATCAAAAAAAAATACAGCTAAGGATGGCAGATTTGCTCTTCTAAAGGAATAGATGTGTTTTTTCTGACAATTCCCAGTGGTTTCATGGTCATCAGTAAATTCTTAATCCTTCTTAAAAGTATTTTTTTTAAAGATCGAATTTGAATTCCACCATCTGCAGGATTTGAACCCAGGTCTCCCAGAACATCAGCTGAGTTTCTAGATTAATAGTCCAGCGAAAATATCACTAGGCCATCACCTCCCTTATAAAGGGCAGGGCCAAAGGCCTTTCTCTGTGCTGTGCGACGCTATGATATCAATGGCCAGCAGTAACAGTGGGAGAGACTCCTGGTCAGCCCTACCTATGTAGAGTTACTAGAACAGTACAGCACAGTAAAAGGCCCTTCGGCCCTCGATGTTCTATGTCTGAACCCAAGATCAAGCTATCCCACACCCTATCATTCTGGTGTGCTCCATGTGCCTATCCAAAAACCGCTTGAAAGTTCCTAAAGTGTCCAACTCACAGCAGGCAGTGCATTCCACACCCCAACCACCACTCTCTGAGTAAAGAATCAACCTTGGACGTCCCTCCTATATCTCCCACCATGAACCTTATAGTTATGCCCCCTAGTAATAGCGCACCCTTGTGCCATAAGCCCCCGGGATGACAGACTAGAGAGCGGGAATGATTAGCTATGGAAAAAGATGCACTCAGTATGGGAAGGGAATTGGAATGGATACAAGGCAATAGGAGATCTCTCGCTATCTTGGATATTTACCACACTGAGTGCCGCTGCCTTCAGCCAACAGAGAAAGCAGATTGTTATGAGTGATTATTGTCCGAACTCCTAAGCTTATAGAAGATTGGTCAGTCCTCACCCCTCTCCCCAATAACCCACTCCTTTCTTCCCAACAGACATTGAATGAAATGACGGAGCTCCTCTCCTCCTGCAGTAACTATAGCAACTATCGGCGTGTCTTCAGCGAGTGCTCGGGGTTCAAGATCCCCATCCTGGGGGTCCACCTGAAGGATCTGGTCTCCTTGAACGAAGCGCTGCCCGACTACATCGAGGACAAGAAGATAAACCTCAGCAAGCTCCAGCAACTTTACAGCCGCATCTCGGAGCTGATCCAAATCCAGGCCAGTACCCCACCATTCGAGGCCAACAAGGATCTAGTCCATCTCCTCACGGTGAGTCCTGTCCTCTCAGCCCCTGGTTGGGAAAGCCTATCCCAATGAAAGTCAGCCTCTGTAAATCCTTCCTATCCTATTGGTAAATCATCAACCTCATTGACCAGGAGGTGCACTGCCGGAGGGACTGGAGAATCCCCAGAGTGTGAACGGTCAGAGAATTCTAGATGTTGTTCTTCTATGTTTCTATTGGACAAGTACACGGAACTTAGTAAGACAGAGAGTTATAGGTAAGCCTAGTAGGGAGGGACATGTTCGGATCAATTTATGGGCCAAAGGGCCTGTTTGTGCTGTAGTTTTTCTATGTTTGTCCGTCATGGGGAATATTCTCCGTCCTCCCAGCCACACATTGCTCAACGGTAGGAGGTGGCGCATTATTTGCACGATTCTCTGGGCATTGCCAAAAGCACAGTGGGGTAGCACTGCTGCCTCACAGACCCAGGTTCAATTCCCGGTTGGGGGTGGGGGGGTTACTGTCTGTGCGGAGTTTGCATGTCCTCCCCATGTCTGCGTGGGTTTTCCTCCAGGTTCTCCGGTTTCCTCCCACACAGTCTGAAAAACGTGCTGGTTAGGCGTTGAATTCTCCCTCAGTGTTACCCGAACACTGGCGCCGCAGTGTGGCGACTAGGGGATTTTCGTAGTAACTTCATTGCAGTGTTAATGTCACCTTACTTGTGATGGTAATGAACGAATTTAAAACTGAGGTCAACGGGAAACCCGCAGGTGGGCAGCGCTGCCAGCGGGCCTGGAGAATCCCTTCAGAGAATTCTAGATGTAGTTGTTCTATGTTTCTATTGGATAAGTAGATGGAGCTTAGTAAGATAGAGGTTTATAGATAAGCCTAGGAGGGAGAGACATGTTCAGTGCAATTTGTGGGCCGAAAGGCCTGTTTGTGCTGTAGTTTTTCTATGTTTCTAATTCCAGCCCATACCTCCTCTCAAACCTCCTCATGCGACCTGAATGGGTAGAATTTTCTGGTCACATTTGCCCCCCCAGAGTCCCCCACCCAAGCTCAATGGACCTTGAAATGATCCTGTTGAATTTTCTCTGATTCCCTATGATTCCCACGGGGAAATGTCAATAAATTGTCAGGCGGCTTGGGTCGTTTAAAAGACGCTGTTAAAATGCAAGCTGAAGTCGAGGTCTTCTTCCTTTCTGTCTGAATTAGAGTCTCTCTGACCAGGAGATATCCAAAATGTACGCAGTTATACAGTCTAGATAATGCTTTAATGTGGGTCAGACAGAGCATGCTTTTCCAGCTAAATAGAAGCTTTTGGGGGATGGAGGGGGGCAGTGGGTGTGGAGGCATTCCCTGATTCAGAGTGACTCTGCTTGGTTTAAATCTGGATCCGAATTTGAAAGCTCAATGGTTCTCTGACTGCATTTAGTGTCCAAAGGTGTGCAAGTGCTGGCGTTTGACTCGGGGTGGGTACAGTAAGCAGTCTCACAACACTAGGCTAATGTCCAACAGGTTTATTTGAAATTGCTAACTTATGGAATGTTGCTCTCAATCACCAGAGGAAGGAGCCTCGCTCTGAAAGCTGGTGATTCCACGTTAACCTGTTGGACTTTAAGCTGGTGTTGTGAGCATTCTGACTGTGTCTGAAGATGTGCAGGTTAGGTGGATTGGCCATGCTAAATTGCCCCTTAGTGTCCAAAGATGAGCAGATTAGGGGGCGTTAACAGGTTAAATATATGGAGTTATGAGGATTATGCCTGTGTAAGATGCTCTGGCAGAGGGTTGTTGCAGATTCGATGGGATGAATGGCCCTCTTCTGCACTGTAGGTTTTTTGGGGATGCTCAAGAGAGCATTACAGAGAGGGGCTTAAATTACTGAGATGGGAGAGAAAGGATGAGCATTTTACAATGTAGGGGTTGGATAGACTGAGACTTTTTTCTCTGGAGCGTAGGAGACTGAGGGGTGATCTAATTGAGGTCTATAAAATAAAGAATAACTGATAGTCAATATCTTTTCCCAAAGGTAGGGGAGTCAAAAACTAGAGGGCATAGATTTAAGGTGAGAGGGGAGAGATACAAAAGTGTCCAGAGGGTAATTTTTTTTCACTCAGAGGGTGGTGAGTGTCTGGAACAAGCTGCCAGAGCTAGTAGTAGAGGCGGGTATAATTTTGTCTTTTAAAAAACATTTAGGTAGTTACATGGGTAAGATGGGTATAGAGGGATATGGGTCAAATGTGAGTAATTGGGACTGGCTTAGTGGTTAAAAACTGGGTGGCATGGACAAGTTGGGCCAAAAGGCCTGTTTCCATGCTGTAAACCTCTATGACTATAACCTACAAGATATTGTTTGACCAGGGGTCAATGTAGGCTAATAATCATAGGGAGGGATAGGGAAGGGAGATAAGACATTGAGAGCAGAGTTTGGGATGAAGTTGGATCTATGAAGGTAGATTGCAGCAGGACATTTGGAATAGTTGAGGATGGAGGATACACAGGGGTGGAGTGGTCAATATGACCCAGTCTCCACCAGCCAGGAGCCGGTGCATCTCCCCCATTGATGGTAGACTCAGCACTGGCGGTACAGGGCTTGTGCTCTTGCTTCTGAACCAGAAGCTCCTGTCATCCCAGGACTTAGAAAGGTGTGTTCATAACACAGCCAAACAGGTTGAGTGTCAGTTTGTAAACTTCCAATAGGCGGTAAAGTTTCCTGGTTAGCAATTATGGTGCACTAACCGCGGCTCAACAGCCTTCCCTTCCAACATAGTCCATGTATGAGTGTGGACAACCAACACTGGGGTGGCATGGTGGCACAGTGGTTAGCACTGCTGCTTCACAGTGCCAGGGACCCAGGCTCAATTCCAGCCTTAGGTCACTGTCTGTGTGGAGGCTGCATGTTCTCCCCATATCTGTGCGAGTTTCCTCCGGGTGCTCCGGTTTCCTCCCCCAGTCCGAAAGATGTGCGGGTTGGGTTGGCTGGCCATGTTAAATTGAGCCTAGTGTCAGGGGATTAGTAGGGTAAATGTGTGGCATTATGGGAATAAGGCCTGGGTGGGATTGTGGTTGATACAGGCTGCATTGGGCTGAATGGTCTCCTCCTGCACTGTAGGGACTCTATGATCATCCTCAATCAGGGGACTGCTTAAGAGAGAGACTGCCCATTACATTGAGTGGCACTGTATTCTAGAGACACACTGGGAATCGAAGGCTCTGGTTAGATCCCATTTGGAGTATGGGTGAGCTATTTTGGGCCATATATCTAAGGAAGGATGTGCCGGTATTGGAGAGGGTCCAGAAGAGGTTTGCAAGAATGATCCCTGGAATCGCTTGTCATTGTGAGGAGTGTTTAAGGATTCTGTGTCTGTGGAGTTTAGAAGGATGGCGGGGTTGGGGGGGGGAAGTCTTATTGAAACTTACAGAATTCTGAAAGGTCTGGATAGAGTGGATGTGGGGAAGATGTTCCCATTAGTCGGAGAGACTGGGATCCGAGGACACAGCCTCAGAGTAAAGGGAGAGCCCTTTAAAATTGAGATGAGGAGGAATTTCTTCAGCCAGAATCTGTGGAATTCATTGCAAAGAAGGCAGTGGAGGCCAGGTCATTGAGTATATTTGATAGATGGGTTCTTGATTGGTAAGGGGATCAGGGGTTATGGGAAAAGGTGAGAGAATGGGAGTTGAGAAACTTATCAGCCATGGTAGAATGGTGAAGGAGAATCAGTGGGCTGAATGGACTTATCCGCCCAACGTCCAGTCTATCTTTACTCTTGACAATCCTTTTGTGCGTCTTCCTCAATGTCTCCAAGAACTTTGTTCTTGTTGTCCTTTCTATGTGTGCAACTGACAACTTATTGCCGTAACACTCTTGATCATTACTTTTAGTTATCGCTTGACCTGTACTACACCGAGGATGAAATCTATGAGCTTTCCTACACCAAGGAACCAAAAACTCATCGGACAGTGGTAAGAAAATGCAGTCCAGAAACACAGAACACAATCCAGAAACACAAAACGCATCCCAGAAACACGGAATGTGACCCAGACTGTGCCACCATGTTGTCTAATGGGTTCTGTGTCTTTCTGCTGTGTTTCTGTGAGTAGACGCATTATTTCAAGGTGGGGAACCTCCCTGTAACACTTCTGCTGCCTTGGATCGTGTTTTGTGTTTTTGGATCACAGATCCAGAAACACAAAACACGATCCAAGGCAGCAGAAGTGTTACAGGGAGGTTCCCCACCTTGAAATAATGCGTCTACTCACAGAAACACAGCAGAAAGACACAGAACCCATTAGACAACATGGTGGCACAGTGGTTAGCACTGCTGACTCACAGTACCACGCAGCTGCGTTCGATTCCCGGCTTGGGACACTGTCTATCCTCCCCGTGTCTGCGTGGGTTTCCCTGGGTGTTCCCAGTCCGAAAGACATGCTGGTTAGGCACATTGGCCCAGCTAATTTGATTCCTCATGCCAGGGGAATTAACAAGGTAAATATGTAAGCCTGCATGGGACTCTGGGTAGCGCAGACTTGATGGGCCAAATGGCCTCCTTCTGCACTTAGGGATTGTATGAAACCGGAAGGAGAAATAGGTCATTCGGCCCATTGAGTTTGCTCCACCGTTCAATAAGATCATGACTGATCTCATTGACAGAGGGTGGTGGTTGATGGAAATTATTCATCATGGAGTTCGGTTACAAGTGGTGTACCTCAGGGATCTGTTTTGGGGCCCCTGCTGTTTGTAATTTTTATAAATGATCTGGATGAGGGTATAGAAGGATGGATTAGTAAATTTGCGGATGACACCAAAGTCGGAGGAGTGGTAAATAGTGAAGAGGGGTGTTCTAGTTTGCAGAGAGACTTGGACAAGTTGCAGAGCTGGGCCGAGAGGTGGCAAATGGAGTTTAATGTGGAAAAGTGTGAGGTAATTCACTTTGGCAGAAATAACAAATGTATAGAGTATAGGGCTAATGGTAGGACTCTTAATAGTGTTGACGAACAGAGGGATCTTGGTGTATATGTGCATAGATCCCTGAAAGTTGGCAATCAAGTCGATAAGGTTGTTAAGAAGGCATATGGAGTCTTAGCTTTTATTGGTAGGGGGATTGAATTTCGGAGCCGCAACGTCATGTTGCAACTGTACAAAACTCTAGTGCGGCCGCACTTGGAGTATTGTGTGCAGTTCTGGTCCCCACATTATAAGAAAGATGTGGAGGCATTGGAGAGGGTACAGAGGAGGTTTACCAGGATGTTGCCTGGTATGGAGGGCAGGTCTTATGAAGAGAGGCTGAGGGATTTGAGGTTGTTTTCATTAGAAAGAAGGCGGCTAAGAGGAGACCTTATTGAAACATATAAGATGATCAGAGGATTAGACAGAGTGGACAGTGATAGCCTTTTTCCTAGGATGGAGAAAGCTAGCACGAGGGGACATAGCTTTAAATTAAGTGGTGGTAGTTATAGGACAGATGTCAGAGGTAGGTTCTTTACCCAGAGGGTGGTAAGGGTATGGAATGCCCTGCCTGCTGCAGTTGTAAATGCGCCAAGTTTGGAGGCGTTTAAGTGGTTAGTAGATAAGTTTATGGATGAAAAGGGAATTGTTTAGGATAGAGGGTTATTGCTTTTTCATAATTGGTCAGCGCAACATCGAAGGCCGAAGGGCCTGTTCTGCGCTGTAATGTTCTATGTTCTATGATCTGATGTCATCAACTCCCACTTTTCCGCCTTATCCCCTCGATTCCCTTACTGATTGAAAACATACTTACCGCCCCAGCCTCTACACCCCTCTGCGGGAAAGAATTCCACAGATTCACTCCCCTCAGACCCCGTCATTCTGAGACGATGCCCTCTGCTCCTACACTCTCCCGATGTGGAGATGCCGGTGTTGGACTGGGGGAAACACAGTGAGAGGTCTCACAGGTTAAAGTCCAATGGGTTTATTTGATAGTAAACTCCACTAGCTTTCAGAACATGCTTGCATTCTCACACACAAAGATAAGGGAGAGCTGGCAAACATCAGTAAGTGTGGTGAACTAGATATAATATAATTAGTTTGATGTCCTTGTCATTTATAAACCTTAGTACATTTGATGATATTTTTTCAGATATTTGGTTTGTCTCATTGTGATTCCTTAGTGTCAACTGCTGATCTCTGCCAGTCTACCTGCTATCATAGCTGGAGGAGGGGGTGCTTTTCCTGAAGTGTGTGTGTCTGCTCAGTCCGGTTGGGTGATCTGTGGTCTGCCCATCGTGTAACCCATTTCTCTTTGTTCCCAGTCAGTGCCACCCTGCAAGCCTCCTGTGGTTGTTGACTGGGCCTCAGGCGTGGCCCCAAAGCTCGACGCTGTGACGGTCAGCAAGCATGTCCAGCAGCTGGTGGATGTAAGTAGCTGAAAATTACAGTCCTAACCTTCACGCTGTACCACTGTGCAAAGCAGACCATCCAGATAAGGATCAACAGTGACTGGAAGGGCAGCATGGTGGCACAGTGGTTAGCACTGCTGCCTCTCAGCTCCAGGGACCTGGGTTCGATTCCCTGCTTGGGTCACTGTCTGTGTGGAGTTTGCACATTCTCCCTGCATAGGTTTCCACCGGGTGCTCTGTTTTCCTCCCATAGTCCAAAGATGTGCGGGTTAGTTGGATTGGCCATGCTAAATTGCCCCTTAGTGTCCAAAGATGTGTAGGTTAGGTGGATTGGCTATGCTAAATTGTCTCTTAGTGTCCAAAGATGTACAGGTTAGGTGGTTGGCCATGCTAAATTGCTCCTTAGTGTCCAAAGATGTGCAGGTTAGGTGGATTGGCCATGCTAAATTGCTCCTTAGTGTCCAAAGATGTGCAGGTTAGTTGGATTGGCCATGCTAAATTGCCCCTTAGTGTCCAAAGATGTACAGGTTAGTTGGATTGACCATGCTAAATTGCCCCTTAGTGTCCAAAGATGTGCAGGTTAGTTGGATTGCCATGCTAAATGCCCTTAGTGTCCAAAGATGTGCAGGTAGGTGGATTGGCCATGCTAAATTGCCCCTTAGTGTCCAAAGATGTGCAGGTTAGGTGGATTGGCCATGCTAAATTGCCCCTTAGTGTCAAAGATGTGCAGGTTAGGTGGATTGGCCATGCTAAATTGCCCCTTAGTGTCCAAAGATGTGTAGGTTAGGTGGATTGGCCATGCTAAATTGCCCCTTAGTGTCCAAAGATGTGCAGGTTAGGTGGATTGGCCATGCTAAATTGCCCCTTCATATCAAGGTATAGCATAAGCGT
Source organism: Sphyrna mokarran (assembly GCA_024679065.1). Lineage (NCBI taxonomy): Eukaryota > Metazoa > Chordata > Chondrichthyes > Carcharhiniformes > Carcharhinidae > Sphyrna > Sphyrna mokarran. The sequence goes on from JAGIQG010000036.1 coordinate 9,215,164, forward strand.
TACAGGAATAGGGACTAGGTGGGATGGTTGTCAGTACAGACTTGCTGAGCCGAATGGCCTCCTTCTGCACTGTAGGCATTCTCTGGTTCTATGATAAATGTCTAGTGCTACTGCATACTGCATCAGGGACATGTCGAACCCTTGTTTCCACTCTCACCTGTTCTAATATTCCATTCCCTTTTCCACTATGCAGTCCGTATTTAAGAATTACGACCATGACCAAGATGGTTACATTTCCCAAGCTGAGTTCGAGAAGATTGCTCTGAGTTTCCCATTTTCATTCTTCATCCTTGATAAAGATCGGTAAGTGTGAATTCTCCATTGATTTCTCACTGTGGCAGCAGTAACAAGCACCAAACCCCTGAGCGAGCTTCCATTCTGCTTTGTGGCATCCCGGCGACGTTTGTTGGGCAGCACGGTGACACTGCTATCTCGCAGTCCAAAGATGTGCAGGTTAGGTGGATTGGCCATGCTAAATTGCCCCTTAGTGTCCAAAGATGTGTAAATTAGGTAGATTGGCCATGTTAAATTGCCCCTTAGTGTCCAAAGATGTGCAGGTTAGGTAGATTGGCGTTACAGAGATTGGGTCAGGGATTGGGCCCTAAGTAGATGCTTTCTCAGATGGTCAGCGCAGACTCGGGTCAAATGGCCTCTTGTGCACTTGTTGGGATTCTCCAATTCGTTTTTTTGAATGAAAAAATAATTCTTTGAACAATATATCCGAGCGGGAAGTGGTGAAGTCTGTTTGGGGAAAAGTCATGGTGAAAACCTGGAACCAGTTGGCTCCCGCGGGTTTCTGAATTTTTATAGCAACCTCAGTCATCCAATTAATTTCTCACAACCAACAAAGTATCTTTAAAGCGTTGCAGCGGAACCATGAGAAGTAGACCCTTTGGCCCTTGCTCCGCCATTCAATAGGAAATACAACAGCGAATTGTTGCATGGCAAGATCCCACAAAGAGTAGGGCGCTAATGAGCAGTGTGGATGGAGTTGGTGTCAGTTGCGTGATGTAAGGATGGTGGTATTAGTAGATGGAAGAGCTGTTAACACATTGCAATTTCATTGTCTTCTTACAGTGAAGGGATGATCAGCAGGGAAGAGATCACTGCCTACTTCATGAGGGGTAGTTCTATCTGCTCCAAGCTGCGTCTGGGCTTCCTCCACAACTTTCAGGAGACCACCTACAAGAAGCCCACCTTCTGCGATAGCTGCGGTGGATTTGTAAGTCTCTGCTTCAGTTAGACCACATTTGTGTAGCCCCCAAACTCTCCCTTCCTCCCCTCGGACACTCCAAAGCACTTTGCAGCCAATGACGTCCTGTAGGCCGCTGATCCGACGCAGGGGAAACACAGCGGTGAAAACCTGGCAGAGTACGATCCCGTAAATGGCCAAGTGGCTGGTGACCAGCTTGTCAATCAGTGATATGAGTTGGAGTGGGGGTGAGGGGAGAAGGGGGGGGAGGGTGTTTGGTGGGGGAGTGGTGGTGGTGGGATTTGCGGGGGGAGGGATCCCTGGAGCAGCTCATCTCTCAAAAGTGTGAGGCGGGGGGGGGGGGGGGGGGGGGGGGGGGATGTTGTGAGGGGAGTGGGGAATGCGGTGTTAGGAAAAGCCAGTAGTCGGAGGAGGTTCAGTGAGGCTGTCGGGGGGGGATTTGGACCAACCATGCTGAGATTCGGGTGGTTAACACGGCTGCCTCACAGCGTCAGGGACCCATTCGATTCCTGGCTTGGATCACTGTCTGTGCAGAGCTGTGTTCTCCCAGTATCTGCGTGGGTTTTCTCTGGTGCTCCAGTTTCCTCCAATAGTCCAAAGATGTGTGGGTTAGATGGATTGGCCATGCTAAATCGCCTCTTAGTGTCAGGAGGATTAGCAGGGTAAATACGTGGGGGTATAGGGCCTTAGTGGGATTGTTGTCAGTCTTGACATGATGGGCCAAATGGCCTCCTTCTGCACTATGATTCTATGAAGCCATGTTATAAGGATTGGCGCTCACTCCGGGGTAGTCCAGGGATGCAATCCTCCTGTACCTAAGTTTTTCTTATCAAGAGATACTTTCTGTTACCGCTACACAGCACTGCTGCCTCACAGTGCCAGGAACCCGAGTTTGATTCCAGGCTTGGATTTGTGCAGAGTGTGCACATTCTCCCCATGTCTGCCTGGCTTTTCTTCGGTTTCCCCCCATAGTCCAAAAGATGTGCTGGTTAGGGTGCATTGGCCGTGCTAAATTCTCTCGCAGTGTAACCAAACAGGTGCCGGAGTGTGACAACTGGGGGATTTTCACTCCATTGTAGCGTTAATGTAAAGCCTTACTTTGTGACACTAATAAATAAAACAAATTTCCTAATTGCCCCAACCCCTGACTCAAACTGTTCCCTCACCCCATGGTTGTCCCCCTTCCTCTCATGTTGCCCCCGTCTGTCAAATTAATCTCCCAATTCATCAAAACAGTAAAAGACATGACAGAGATATTATGGTGCATGACATATAATGACGGATAATGGTACAGTTACCTGGGCAACAGTTCCCGCTTTGTATGTTTGACAATATACACAGGACATGGACGTTTACATGTAATAATTAAAATTAATTATTCTTTTTCTTCTTCTTTTGCAGCTCTGGGGCGTTATCAAACAAGGATACAGGTGTCAGGGTAAGAAAAATCTTTGCGTTGTCTTCTCCCTCTAAGGATCAGTCTCTTGGGTTGGGTTCTGCTTGCTTGTTCAGTCCCGGTTTTGGTTGTTCAATGCTGGACAGGGCGCTGAGCTATACAGGACAGGGAGGTCACAGATTAAACCACTTCCCGGGCTTTCAGATCAAGTGTTGCTACGCTAAGATCAAGTGACGGCGCGGTGGGTGGTTAGCACTGCTGCCTCCAGGGGCCCAAGTTCAATTCCTACCTTGGATCACTGTCTGTGTGAAGTTATTCTCTCAATGTCTGTATGGTTTCCTCCTACACTCCAAAGATTAGGGGAATTAGCCATGACCATCTCATGACATGATCGTCTCAAATGGCCTCCTCCTGCTGCTATCCTCTATGTTTAAATTGACCCTCGTGTTGAGGGGGGAATAGCAGGGTAAATATGTGGGGTTATGGGGATAGGGGCTGGGTGCTCGGTGCAGACTCAACGGGCCGATTGGCCTCCTTCTGCACTGCATGGATTCTAGTTGAAGGGTCAGTTGTGAGAGGACAGAGGTTCAAGGTGAGAGGTAGGAGGTTTATGGGGGGGATGTGAGGAATCTCCTCTACACTCTCTCCTGTGCGATCACATCCTTCCTGTAATCTGGTGATCAGAGCTGCACGCAGTGTTCCAGCTGTGGCCTCACCAAAGTTTTATACATGACTTCCTTGCTTTTGTAATCTATACCCCGATTGGTAAAGGCAAGTGTCCCAAATGCCTACTAACCATTCCCGAGAATGAATGGCAGCACCACTCTTTGAGTAAAACTATTTCTCCCGATTGGATTCATCCCTGGGTGGAATTTTCCAGCCGCACTCAGTCTGAAAACCGGAAAATCCCATCTGAGGTCAACAGACCTTTCCATGGTCTGCGCCTCCCAACTCTCTTGCCCACTACGATTCCCGTGGCAGGAGGAAAGGGAGAATTTGCCCCTTTATGTCTTTATAAGACCCTTGTCAGACCCCACTTGGAGTATTGTGTGCAGTTCTGGTCGCCTCACTATAGGAAGGATGTGGAAGCTATTGAGAGGGTGCAGAGGAGATTTACAAGGATGTTGCCTGGATTGGGGGGCATGCATTATGAGGATAGGTTGAGGGAGCTAGGTCTCTTCTCTCTGGAGAGACGAAGGTTGAGAGGCGACCTGATAGAGGTTTATAAAATATTGAGAGGAATAGATAGAGTGGATTCTCGGAGGCTATTTCCCAGGGCTGAAATGGTCGCTACGAGAGGACACGGGTTTAAGGTGCTGGGGGGCAAGTACAGAGGAGATGTTAGAGGTAAGTTTTTCACTCAGAGGGTGGTGAGTGAGTGGAATCGGCTGCCATTGGCGGTGGTGGAGGCAAACGTGTCTTTTGAAAGACTTTTGGATGAGTACATGGGATTTAATGGGATTGGGAGTAACAGATAGTTCTATGGCCTGATAGGTATGGATATGATCGGTGCAACTTGTGGGCCGAAGGGCCTGTTTGTGCTGTAGTGTTCTGTGTTCTATGTCCACTAGTTCTAGTGGATACATCTTTTCCAAGTCAGTCAGGACAGAGTGAAAATGTGGCTGGGCCTCTCGTCCAATTGACGCTCTGGAGAATTGAGTTCAAATCCCGACAAGGCAGCTGGGCAGGGAGGGAATTTAAATTCTATTAATTAATTAAAATGCTGCTTTCGTAAGTAAATGATCAGCAAGGATCAGATTGTTAGGAAAAACCCATCTGGCTCACTAATCGGGGTTTAGTGGTGATGCGCAGGTTGACATGGGTTCAAATCCCATCACGGCAACTGTTGGAATTAAAATTCAATTAATAAAAATCTGAAATTGAAAGCGAATCTCTACGAGGGTGAAATCATCATCGATTATGGAAAAAAAAACCCAATGTCCCTTTCAGGAAGGAAATTCCCCCTTCCAAGCACCAAATCTCAAAGTAGATAGGTTGGGGGTATTACAGTGGTTAGCACTGCTGCCTCACAGTGCCAGGGACCTGGATTCTATTCCCAGCTCAGGTCGCTGCCTGAATGGAGTTTGTGATCTCAATTCTTTTGGATTTGATTTGATTTATTATTGTCGCATTAGACGTTCAGAGACTATTTCCTTGGGTGGATGTAACTGTTACTAGGGGGCATAGAACATAGAATATAGAACAATACAGCACAAAAGGCCCTTCGGCCCACGAGTTGTGCCGATCACATTTACCAATCCACAGACCTATCTATAACCCCCTATCCCATTCTTTTCCATATACTCATCCAGAAGTCTTTTAAAAGACCCCAGTGAGTTTGCCTCAACAACCTCCGACGGCAGTCGGTTCCATTCACTCACCACCCTCTGAGTGAAAAACCTACCCCTGACATCTCCTTTGTATTTGCTTCCCTGCACCTTAAATCTGTGTCCTCTCGTAGTGACCATTTCAGCTCGGGGAAATAGTCTCTGAGAGTCCACCCTATCTATTCCTCTCAACATTTTATAAACCTCTATCAGGTCGCCTCTCAACCTACGTCTCTCCAGTGAGAAGAGTCCCAGCTCCCTCAACCTATCTTCATAAGGCCTGCCTCCCAATCCAGGCAGCATCCTTGTAAATCTCCTCTGAACTCTCTCAATAGCCTCTACATCCTTCCTATAATGAGGCGACCAGAACTGCGCACAATACTCCAACTGGGGTCTGACAAGAGTCTTATAGAGCTGCATCATTACCTCCTGACTCCTAAACTCTATTCCTTGATTAATGAAGGCCAGTACACTGTACGCCTTCTTGACCACTTCCTCCACCTGCGAGGCCGATTTAAGAGTCCTATGGACCCGGACCCCGAGATCCTTCTGCTCTACAACACAGCTAAGACTCCTACCCCTTATATTGTACTCCTTCATCCCATTATTCCTGCCAAAATGGACCACTACACATTTATCTGCGTTGAAGTCCATCTGTCACTTCTCCACCCAGTCTTGCATCCTGTCTATGTCCCGCTGCAACTGTTGGCATCCCTCCAGACCATCCACAACACCACCAATCTTTGTATCGTCGGCGAACTTGCTAACCCATCCCTCCACTTCCTCATCCAGCTCATTTATAGTTATCCAGGCATAAATATAAGGTTCATGGTGGGAGATATAGGAGGGATGTCCAAGGTAGATTCTTCACTTGGAGAGCAGTTGGGGTGTAGAATGCACTGCCCGCTGTGAGTCGGACACTTTAGGAACTTTCAAGCGGTTATTGGATAGGCACGCGGAGCACACCGGAATGATAGGGAGTGGGACAGCTTGATCTTGGGTTCGGACATAGCTCGGCACAACATGGAGGGCCGAAGGGCCTTTTACTGTGCTGTACTGTTTTATGTTTTGGGATGCAGTGAAAAGTATTGTTTCTTGCAAGCTATACAGAAAAAGCTTACCGCCCATGGATACATAGAGGAGAAGGAGAGGGTGCAGAATGTAGTGTTATAGTCATAGCTAGGGTGTAGAGAAAGATCAATTTAATGATCTTTTGTAGGACAAAATGATTTGTAGGACAAATCAAAAGTCTGACAACAGCTGGGAAGAAGCTGTTCTTAAAACAGTTGGTATGTGACCTCAGACTTTCGTATCATTCAGCTCTGACAAAGGGTCATCCAGACTCAAGATACACATTGTTCGCCACTTTAACACTTGAATAGCAGGTTAGATGTAAGGATTCGCATTCTAATCAGCAATCTCTGACTGTCTGTGCTGATGTGTGCTATTGCAGACCAGAACACTGCATTTGCTGAGGAAGACACAGTGTCGAAAGCTCGCAATTTTACTATCAAATAAATCGGTTGGATTAAAAATTGGTGTTGCTAAATTCTTACTGAGTTCTTACCACCCCAATCCAACGCCGGCATCTTTACATCATCCATTCTCTCTCCACAGACACTGTCAGATCTGCTGCGATTTTCCAGCATTTACTATTTTTGATTTCAGCATTCGCAGCATTTTGCTTTCATTTTGGTCTCTTTTTCCCGCTGGAAGAGAGTATGTCTGGGCTGCCGACTGTTTTTCGCAAGACCAGGTTAAAGTCCAACAGGTTTATTTGCTAGCACAAGCCATTAGCTTTCAGAGCACTGCTCCTTCATCAGGTGAGACTGGCACCTGAAAGGGCAGCGCTCTGAAAACTAGCGGCTTGTGCTACCAAATAAACCTGTTGGACTTTAACCTGGTGTTGTGAGACTTCTTACTGTGTTTACCCCAGTCCAATGCCAGCATCTCCACATCGTGCTTTTCCTGAGGTAGCAGGAAGTGTAGACGGAGCCAATGGATGGGTGGTTGGTTTGCCTCATTTTAACATTATGAGTGTCCTCCTCTACCTATGACCTTTGTGTACACCTATTGGGGAAGATTGAGGGAAGACTAATTTAGGAACAATTTGTTACACCAATCAGCCTGAGAGCACATCTTTGGGGTGTGGGAGGAAACCGGAGCACCCGGAGAAAACCCGCGCAATCATGTGGAGAATGTGCAAACTCACGCAGACACCGGCCCAAATCTGCACAGCAAACAGCGATAGTCACTGAGCTGTCGTGTTGCCCGTCAGCTGGTCCAGTTTAAGCGAACACTAACGGCATAAAGCACTAGGCAACTCTCAAAATATCCAAGAGCAACCCTCGCACAACCCACTGCGTGTATTCCCCTTGTTGGTCAACAAGGCTGACCGAATCACTTACGAAGTAAAAGAAAATACGTCAATAAACATGCACAACTTAGACATTTTTGTTCCCTATTTCCTCTGATTTTGGTCACATATTCTCCCAGTCTTTTTTGTATGGATTTTAGAGGCTCCAGTTTTCTTCTATGTCCATAAATCACTGCCATTCTTCAACTGGCGTATGCTAGAAGGATCTGTAGGTTAACATTCGATCTGCTTATCCAAGTTATGAAGATACTTTCATTTGTTGGAAGTTCTGGAGTCGGATTTGAACCCAGGGCTCTTGCCTCAGAGGCAGAGGTGCCACCCATTGCACCCTCTTACCCTCCTGACCGCTACTGAGTTAGTCTCTTCTCATATGACATCCCAACCTGCTAAATCTTTTCTGTACTCCCTCTATAGCAAGGACATCCTTCCTCAGATAAGGACACCAAAACTGTACACAATATTCCGGATGTGGCCTCATCAATGCCCTGTACAATTGCAGCAAAACATCTGTATACTCAAATCCTCTCTCTATGAAGGCCAATATACCATTTGTCTTCTTTATTGCCTGCTCTACCTGCGCACTTAATTTCAGCAACTGATTCATGAAGACACCAAGGTCTCGCTGAGTATCCACCTCTCTCAATTTACATCCATTCAAGTAATAATCTTTCTTTCAATGTTAGTCTATCACCATATTGAGACTGTATAGAGAAAGCAGTTCCCATATTTTGTTCATTTTGGAAAGGAGAACAAAAAAACAGTATTATTTAAATGGAGAAAAACTGCAGAAAGCTGCAATGCAAAGGAACTTGGGGAATACTTGTGCACAGAACATAGAAAGCTAGCACACAGGTACAGCAGGTAATCAGGAAGGGTAATGGAATGTTGGCCCTTATTTGAAGGGGGTTGGGATATAAGGGATATCCCCGTTATATCTACTTGGGGCAGCACGGTAGCATAGTGGTTAGCACTGCTGCTTCACAGCTCCAGGGACCTGGGTTCGATTCCCGGCTCGGGTCACTGTCTGTGTGGAGTTTGCACATTCTCCTCGTGTCTGCATGGGTTTCCTCAAGGTTTCTCCCACAGTCCAAAGACATGTGGATTAGATTGATTGGCTAAGCTAAGAAATTGCCCCTTAGTGTCCAGGGATGCGTAGATTAGAGGGATTAGTGGGTAAAATATGTTGGGATATGAGGCTAGAGCCTGGGTGGGATTGTGGTCGGTGCAGACTCAATGGGCTGAAGGGCCTCTTTCTACACTGTACGGTTCTATGATAAGCACAGGGAAGTCTTGCTGCATTTGTACAAGTACTGGTGAGACCACACTATGAGTTTTGGTTCCCTTATTTAAGGAAAGGTATTATTTTATTGGAGGCAGTTCAGAGACAGTTCACCGGGATGATCCCTGGGATGGAGGGATTGTCTTATTGAGGAAAGGTTAAACAGGTTGGGACTCATTGGAATGGAGAAGAATGAGAGATAATCTCATTGAGATATATCGGATTCTCTGGGGGCTTGAGAGAGTCAATACTGAGAGAATATTTCCTTCATGGGAGAGTCTAGGAGCAGAGGGAATAGTCTCAGAATAAAGAGGCGCCAATTTAATACTGAGATAAGGAGGAAATTCTTCTCTTAGGGAGTTGAGAGTCTTTGGAGCTCCTTATCACAGAGAGCTGTTGGGGAGGGCAGAGACCGGGGGCAAAATTTTCCAGTCTCGCTTACCCCAAGACCGGAACATCCCATCCAAGGTCAATGGTCATTTGTATGATCCATGTTGGTTACGGGTGTGGTTCCGGAGGACTGGAGGATAGCGAATGTGGTCCCATTGTTCAAGAAGGGGAAGAGAGACCTTCCAGGGAATTATAGGCCAGTGAGTCTTACTTCTGTTGTGGGCAAAGTATTGGAGAGAATTATTAGGGATAGAATTTATAGTTATTTAGAGAGAAACGAATTGATTGGGGATAGTCAGCATGGTTTTGTGAAGGGTAGGTCATGCCTTACTAACCTTATTGATTTTTTTGAAAAAGTGACCAAAGAGGTGGATGGGGTAAGGCAGTTGATGTGGTATATATGGACTTTAGTAAGGCGTTCGATAAGGTGCCCCATGGAAGGCTTCTGCAGAAAATGCAGATGTATGGGATTGAGGGTGATTTAGCTAATTGTATTAGGAATTGGCTAGCAGATAGAAGACAGAGGGTGGTGGTTGATGGGAGATATTCATCATGGAGTTCGGTTACTAGTGGTGTACCTCAGGGATCTGTTTTGGGGCCCCTGCCGTTTGTAATTTTTATAAATGATCTGGATGAGGGTATTGAAGGATGGATTAGTAAATTTGCAGATGACACTAAAGTCGGTGGAGTGGTAGATATTGAAGAGGGGTGTTATAGTTTGCAGAGAGACTTGGACAAGTTGCAGAGCTGGGCCGAGAGGTGGCAAATGGAGTTTAATGTGTAAAAGTGTGAGGTAATTCACTTTGGCAGGAATAACAAATGTGTAGAGTATAGGGCTAATGGTAGGACTCTTAATAGTGTTGATGAACAGAGGGATCTTGGTGTATATGTGCATAGATCCCTGAAAGTTGGCAATCAAGTCGATAAGGTTTTTAAGAAGGCATATGGAGTCTTAGCTTTTATTGGTAGGGGGATTGAATTTCGGAGCCGCAACGTCATGTTGCAACTGTACAAAACTCTAGTGCGGCCGCACTTGGAGTATTGTGTACAGTTCTAGTCCCCGCATTATAAGAAAGATGTGGAGGCATTGGCGAGGGTACAGAGGAGGTTTACCAGGATGTTGCCTGGTATGGAGGGCAGGTCTTATGAAGAGAGGCTGATGGATTTGAGGTTGTTTTCGTTAGAAAGGAGGCGGCTAAGAGGGGACCTAATCGAAACATATAAGATGATTATAGGTTTAGATAGGGTGGACAGTGATAGCCTTTTTCCTAGGATGGAAAAAGCTAGCACGAGGGGACACAGCTTTAAATTAAGGGGTGATAGTTATAGGACGGATATCAGAGGTAGGTTCTTTACCCAAAGGGTGGTTCGGGCGTGGAATGCCCTGCCTGCAGCAGTTGTAGATGCGCCAAGTTTGGTGGCGTTTTAAGAGGTTAGTTGATAAGTATATGGAAGAGAAGGGAATGGTTTAGTTTGGAGGGGCATTGCTTTTTATATTGGTCGGCGCAACATCGAAGGCCAAAGGGCCTGTTCTGTGCTGTAATGTTCTATGTTCTATGTCCCTCCCCACTCCGATTCCCGCCTGCTTTGATTCCTGTGGCAGGACAGAAAAATCCTGCCCCTTGTGTATATTTAAAGCTGAGTTAGGTAGATTTTTGATTAGGAAGGGAATCGAGAGTTACAGGGAAAGTGCGGATGATTGGAGCAGCCATGATCTTGTTGATTGTTGGGGCAGGCTCGAGGGGTCAAATGTCCCCCTCTTGTTCCTATTTTTTACGGTTTTATCTCCACGCTGGCCTCTGTGTCTGTAAATACACTGTGTGAGTGTGTTTATTCCTCAGCGCTGAAGTTCTCGATGGAATATCTGACTGTGGTTTGGTGGTGTTGGACCTGACCAAGGCAGACTCTTGCTGATTTGTACTTTGTCCCCTCTCCGTAGACTGCGGGATCAACTGTCACAAACATTGCCGAGATATGGTGGTGCTGGAATGCAAGAAGCGTAACAAGAGTCTCCAGAGTGACAGCACGCTCCCCAAGACCCTCTCGCTGTTAACACCAGTTCCTCAGAAGAGCCAGAGTACTGGTAAGTCCCTTGCTGCTGACCAGCAACATGCATCACCCATTGCTTAGAAACCCCTACAGTGCAGAGAGAGGCCATCTGGCCCATCGAATCTGCACTGACCACAATCCTATCCCCTCCATATCTCTACACATTTACACGTTAATCCCTCAAAACTATGCATCTCAGGACACTGAGGGGCAAATGTAGCATGGCCAATCAACCTAACCCGTATGTCTTTGGACTGTGGGAGGAAACTGGTGCGCCTAGAGGAAACCCACGCAGATACGGGGAGAACATACAAACTCCAAACAGACAGTGACCCAAGACTGGAATTGAACTCGAGTCCCTAGCGCTGAGGGGCAGCAGTGCTAACCACAGTGCCACCTTGCCGAGGCAGTAGGAAGGTGGTTAGCACTGCTGCCCCTTAGCGCCGGAGACTCGAGTTCAAAAACCAGTCTGCGGGTGCAGCAGGTGATCAAGAAGGCGAATGTTGGCCTTTATAGCGAGGGGGATAGAATATAAAAACAGGAAGGTCTTGTGCAACTGTATAGGGCACTGGTGAGGACGCAACTGGAGTACTGTGTGCAGTTTTGATCACCACATTTGCGAAAGGATATATTGGCCTTGAAGGGAGTGCAGAGAAGGTTCACCAGGCTGATACCAGAGATGAGGGGGTTAGCTTATGAAGAGAGATTGAATAGACTGGGTCTGTACTTGTTAGAGTTTAGAAGGCCGAGGGGGGAATCTTATAGAGACATATAAGATAATGAAGGGGATAGATAGGGTAGAGGTAGAGAGATTCTTCCCGCTTAGAAAGGATAGTAGAACTAGAGGGCACAGCCTCAAAATAAGGGCGAGGGGGGGTAGCAATTTAGAACAGAGTTGAGGAGGAACTTCTTCCCTCAAAGGATGGTGAGTCTCTGGAATTCCCTGCCATTGAAGTGGTGGATGCTACCTCGCTGAATATGTTTAGGTCACGGGTAGACAGGCTTCTGATAGACAAGGGAATTAAGGGTTATGGGGAGCAAGCGGGAAAGTGGAACTGATCCACTTGAGATCAGCCATGATCTTATTGAATGGCGGGGCAGGCTCGAGGGGCTGGATGGCCGATTCCTGCTCCTATTTCTTATGAAGTGTGGGCAGTGCCAGTGAATGGGAGCCCGGTTTGTGTGATGGACTGGGCTACGTTCACAACCCTTTGTAGTTTCTTGTGATCTTGGTTAGAGCAGAAGCCCATACTAAGTGTGATACATCCAGAAAGCATGCTTTCTATGGTGTATTTGTAAAAATGGGTGAGAGTCATAGTGGACATACCGAATTTCCTTAACCTACTGAGAAAGTGAAGGTGTTGGGCTTTCTTAACTATAGCATCAATGCAGAGGGAACAGAATGTGCTCAATCTGTTGCTGTTGGGAAGCTACTTGACTCATGAGGCCCCACACCCAGCCATGCCTGTTCTTGGTGAGCCACTCTTGCCCACCTAATTTGGTGTCGCTGGTTGTAGGTTCTGCGTTGCTCCAAGGGAAAGGTTAGTGAAGAAACTTGCCGAAACTTTGTTGGCAACAGAACTCGGATCTGGCAACAGGAAGCTCTGTGCCAAAGAAAGGATGGCAACAGACGCTGGAAATACTCGGCAGCTCTGACAACATCTATGGAGAGAGAAACTGGTTCAACTCCCTCGCTAACAGCAGTGTGGGTGTACCTACACCCACATGGATTGCAGCAGCTCAAGATGGCGGTTTCTAAAGGGCAACTAGGGAGGGGCAATAAGGGCTGGCCTAGCCAGCAAGGCCCACACCAGACAAACGGATGAGGAAATGAGCTTGGGGTCCAGGCTATTGGAAGGCTGGAGTGATGGAAATTTGGGAAGCCAGGTTTGGAAGAGAGCTGATATCTCTGAGGTTTGTTCAGAGAAAACTGGGAAATGTTTCACTTGAGGGGGTTGTCCGGAAGGTCAGCAAGCTCAGAGCAATACATAAAAAGGACTGCTCACCACCACCTTCCTGAGGGCAATTAGAAATGGGCAATAAATGATCCCACCTCCCGTGAAATAATAAAAAATATAGTTTCCAGAAGGGTTCATAGATCAGATGAAATAGAATGTGGGATTTTTGTCACCCCCTCTTCTTGTATCAAAGGGATATGTCCACCAATGGCTAGCAGTGGGATCTTCCTGTTCCACGCACCTTCTACTGCCAGGGAATCCACAGTGAGAGGTCACCATCAGTGGGATAGCACGATCTGGCCAGTGGGAATGGCCGCAGATTCCCGTCCAGGGAGTGGACAGTTGAAAATGGCGGGTGGGCAATGTCACATGCTCTCTGAAGCCATTCAGCCCATCAAACCTGCACCGACAGCAATCCGATTATGAGCCTGGATTTGACCTCCAGTGGCGCCGTGATATTGTCACTGGATGCATAATCCCTGCCAGCCACGGTAATGTTCTGGGTTCAAATCCCGCCACAGCAGATAGTGAAATTTGAATTCAATAAAAATTTCAAACAACTTTTGTTGTAAAAACCCATTTAGTGAAATGGGGGAGAGGGGAGAATGTGCAGACTCTACCACAGACAATGACCCATCAGGGTAGCACAGTGATTAATTTGATTTGATTTATTATTGTCATATGTATTAGCATACAGTGAAAAGTATTGTTTCTTGCGCACTATACCAACATAGCATACTGTTCACAGAGAAGGAAAGCAGAGAGTGCAGAATGTAGTGTTACAGTCATAGCTAGGGTACAGAGAAAGATCAACTTAATGTGAGGTAGGTCCATTCAAATGTCTGATGGCAGCAGGGAAGAAGCTGTTCTTGAGTCGGTTGGTACGTGACCTCAGACTTTTGTATCTTTTCCCCGATGGAAGAAGGTGGAAGAGAGAATGTCGTGGCCCTTAATTATACTAGCTGCTTTGCCGAGGCAGTGGGAAGTGTAGACAGAGTCAATGGATGGGAGGCTGGTTTGCGTGATGGATTTGGCTACATTCATGACCTTTTCCAGTTCAATTCCAGCCTCAGGTCACTTCAGTGTGGAGTTTGCACATTCTCCCCGTGTCTGCATGGGTTTCCTCCGGGTGCTCCAGTTTCCTCCCACAGTTCAAAGATGTGTGAGTTAGGTGGATTGGCCTTGCTAAATTGCCCCTTAGTATCAGGGGGATTAGCAGGGTACATGCATGGGGTTACGGGAATAGGGCCAGGGTGGGATTGTGTTCAGTACAGATTCAGTTGGCCAAATAGTCTCCTTCTGTATGTAGGGATTCGATGATTCTATGACCTTGTTTACTAATTTCCCTTTAGGGATGTAAATTTTTTCATTCCTGGGACATGGGCATCGCTGGCTGGGCCAGCATTTATTGCCCATCCCTAGTTGCCCGAGGGGCAGTTGAGAGTTACTTACATTGCTGTGGCTCTGGAGTCACATGTAAGCCAGACCGGTAAAGACGGCAGATTTCCTTCCCTAAATGGGCATTAGTGAACCAGATGGGTTTTTCTGACAATGGTTTCATGTCCATCAGGAGATTCTTAATTCCAGATTATTTTTATTGAATTCAAATAATATAGATAGGATACAAGACTGGGCGGAGAAGTGGCAGATTGACTTCTACCTGGATAAATGTGTAGTGGTCCATTTTGGCAGGTCAAATGGGATGAAGGAGTACAATATCAAGGGTGTTGATATCAAGACTCTTAGCAATGTAGAGGATCAGAAGGACCTTGGGTCCAGGTCCATAGGACTCTTAAATCGGCCTTGCAGTTGGAGGATGTGGTCAAGAAGGCGTATGATGTCCTGGCCTTCATTAATCGTGGGATTGAGTTTAGGAGTCAGCTGGTAATGTTGCAACTTTATAAGACCTAGGTCAGATCCCACTTGGAGTACTGTGCTCAGTTCTGGTCACCTCACTATAGGAAGGATGTGGAAGCTATTGAGAGGACGCAGAGGAGATTTACAAGGATGTTGCCTGGATTGGGAGGCAGGCCTTATGAGGATAGGTTGAGGGAGCTTGGTCTTTTCTCCCTGGAGAGACGAAGGATGAGAGGCGACCTGATAGAGGTTTACAAGATGTTGAGAGGAATAGATAGAGTGGATTCTCAGAGGCTATTTCCCAGGGCTGCAGTGGTTGCAGAAGAGGACACAGGCTTAAGGTGCTGGGGAGTAGGTACAGAGGAGATGCCAGGGGTAAGTTTTTACTCAGATGGTGGTGGGTGAGTGGAATCGGCTACCGTCGGTGGTGGTGGAGGTGAATTTGTTGGAGTCTTTTAAGAGACTTCTGGAAGAGTACATGGGATTTAATAGGATTGAGTGTTATAGATAAGCCTGGTAGGTAGAGATATGATCAGCGCAACTTGTGGATTGAAGGGCCTATTTGTGTTGTAGTTTTTCCATGTTCTAAATCCCACTATCTAGGTTTCCTCCCTGTGTTCCAGTTTCCACCCACGCTCCAAAGATGGGCGAGTGTGGTAGATTGGCCATGCTAAATTGTGCCTTAATATCAGGGGGGGTTAGCAGGGTAAATATGTAGGGTTCCAGGGATAGGGCTTGGTGGCATTGTTATTGGGGCAAGCTTGTTGGCCGAATGGCCTCCTTCCGCAGGGATTCTACGATTCTATCTGCCGTAGTGGGATTCAAACCCGTGCACCCAGAACACTGGAGGAGTTTTGAGATTAATAATACCAGCATCTGCCGTCCTTAGCTGGCCTGGCCTACATGCAACCCCAGATGGAACTGCAGTTGACTCTTGACTGCCCTCTGAAATTCAGTTCAAGGGGCATTTGGGGATGGGCAACAAATGCAGGCCTCGCCAGCAATACCCGTGCCCTGTAAATGGATTCTTAAAAAGTCTCAGAACACAAGATTTGAAGTCCGATGTGCCAATGTGGCAACAGCAGTTAACTTCCAACCTTCCTCTCCGTAATCTATGCAAATCAGACTAAACACGACACACCCTGTCCTTTGAGTGACGTTACCAATGCACATTTAGCCTTCTGCTCTGAGGAGATTATTGGCAGCGATTCAAACTCTCTGTCTCAACATGTCTGTTTAGTGAGTTGTTGCTCGCTGTCAAAATAAACCAAGGAAGCAGTGTTTTTTTCCCTTCCCCAACAGGAATACTTGCTTGCAATGGTAAATATTTATTTAGGTAGGATGGAATTGGATCGCAATGGAATTACTGGGAAAATCCCCCAGTTGGTGCACTCCTGTTTGGGTACACGGAGAATTTAGCATGACCAATGCACCCTAACCAGCGCGTCTTTCAGGCTGTGGGAGGAAACCGGAGCACCCAGAAGAAACCCATGCGGAGACTCCACGTAGACAGTGACCCAAGCCGGGAATCGAATCTGGATCCCTGGAGCCGTGAGGCAATAGTGCTAACCCCCGTGCTGTTATTCCTTAGCTGGGTCTAAATCATGGAAGTCTCTCCCTAACAGCGCAGTGGATGTGCCTACGCCTACGTGGAACTGCAGCAGTTCAAGAAGGCGGCTCACCTACCACCTTCTCGAGAGGCAATTAGGGATGGGCAATAAATACTGGGTCCTGCCTCTGGGCCAGAAACCGTGGGTTCGAATCCCACCTTAGGACTTGGTGGTCAAGGAAGATGGGCTCATAATGCAACAAACAGGTTGAACGTTACCTGCAAATCCTTCCAAACAGGCGGTAAGAGTGGGAGAGACTCCTAGTCAGCCATGCCTGATGTGGAGTGATGGCCCCTCAAGCTATAAGCGCCTTGGCGACACACTAGCCCTGTTCTGGGAATAACTAGCTCTGGAAACAGATGAAAGTCTGCCTTAGAGTGTTGCTGGGTATGGGAAGAGAATTGGATCTGGTATAACTGTAGAAGGATCATAGAAACCCCACAGATAGAGGCCCTTCAGCCCATCGAGTCTGCACCGACCACAATCCCACCCAGGCCCTACCCTCATACCCCTAAATATTATACCCACTAATCTAGAACATAGAACATAGAACACTACAGCACAAACAGGCCCTTCGGCCCACAAGTTGTGCCGAACACATCAAAACCTACCCAGCCATAGACCTATCTATAACCCCCAATCCCATTGGATCCCATATACTCATCCAGAAGTCTTTTAAAAGACCCCAGCGAGTTCGCCTCGACCACCACCGACGGCAGCCGATTCCATTCACTCACCACCCTCTGAGTGAAAAACCTTCCCCTAGCATCCCCTCTGTACTTGCTTCCCTGCACCTTAAATCTGTGCCCTCTCGTCGCGACCATTTCAGCCCTGGGAAATAGTCTCTGAGAGTCCACCCTATCTATTCCTCTCAACATCTTGTAAACCTCTATCAGGTCGCCTCTCAACCTTCGTCTCTCCAGGGAGAACAGTCCCAGCTCCCTCAACCTGTCTTCATAAGGCATGCCTCCCAATCCAGGCAACATCCTTGTAAATCTCCTCTGCACCCTTTCAATAGCTTCCACGTCCTTCCTATCTACTCAGGACACTAAGGGGCAATTTAGCACGGCCATTCAACCTTTGGATCTCTTCACTTGGGCAGGACGGTAGCGTAGTGGTTAGCACTGCTGCTTCACAGCTTCAGGGTCCTGGGTTCGATTCCCAGCTTGGGTCACTGTCTGTGTGGAGTTTGCACATTCTCCTCGTAGCTGCATGGGTTTCCTCCCACAGTCCAAAGATATGCGGGTTAGGCTGATTGACCATGCTAAGAAATTGCCCCTTAGTGTCCAGGGATGCTTAGGTTAGAGGGATTAGTGGGTATAATATGTAGGGATATGGAGGTAGGGCCTGGGTGGAATTGTTGCCAGCGCAGACTCGATGGGCCAAAGGATCTCTTTCTGCACTGCAGGGTTCTATGATTCTGCATTCCCGTTGTACCACACTGATTGTTAGACCCTGTCATTTGCAGTGAGCTGAAGTAAGATTAATGCTTATCAGAAAGTGAGACTGTGGAGGATGGAATGTATTACTGTCTTTTCTCTTCTTAACCCCGCTGGGAGTGTCAGGTTTTTTAAAAATATTTAATTGTGGCCCAAAGTTCAACAAATCTCAAACTAACTTGCAGGCCCAGACACAAACCGCTCTATTTGAGTTTGCAGGGATGCAGGATGAGAGGGCTAGCATGAAGGCGCAGGGCTGAATAGCCCCCTGCTTACGCTACAACTGCTCTGCAATTCTGACTGGTGCCTGATCTCCTGCGTGAGTAGTTTGCCCTGGTGCTGCCCCCATTCCCTCCTTCCTCCCTCCACCCCCTCCTCCATTATAACCCCCCAATCTCCCACTTTCCCCCAGGGAATACTGAGGGAGGGCTGCACCTTCAATGCTCCTGCTAACGTCTACCACACAACCAAAACAAGACCGTCTCCTCCTGACCATTAGTGGGATCTTGCTGTGCGTGAATTGACTGCCATTACTTTCTGCATCACCCGGTTATAAATCCAGAAGTACCCCTTTTCTGTTTACGATCCTGTTGTACTCTTTGTTACTTATCCTTGGGGCATGTGCCAACATTTATTGCCCATCCCTAGTTACCCATTGGAGGGCAGTTGAGAGTCACCCACATTGCTGTGGCTTTGGAGTCACATGTAGGCCAGACCGGGGTAAGGACAGCAGATTTCCTTCCCTAAAGAGACATTAGTGAACCAGATGGGTTTTTCCAACAATGGGTCATCGGTGGATTCTTCATTCCAAATCATTTTTATTGAATCCAAATTTTACCGTGCAGTTCAGTTGCCCTTTGAGAAGCTGGTGAGCTGCCACCTTGACTCACTGCAGTCCAGCGTGAGAAACCAATCTAACATCATCAGTGCAAAACATAAAGTCAACTTATAGTGGCACAGTGGTTAGTACCGCTGTCTCACAGCGCAAGGAACCTGCATTCAATTCCAGCCTTGGGTCACTGTCTCTGTGAAGTTTGCACATTCTTCTCGTGTCTGCATGGGTTTCCACACAGACAGTGACCCAAGCCAGGAATTGAATCCAGTTCCCTGGAGCTGTGAAGCAGTAGAGCTAACCCACTGTGCTATCACACTGCCCACAGTCGGAAAGATATGCTGGTTAAATGCATTGGCTGTGCTAAATTATCCGTGTGTGTCAAGGGGCTTAGCAGGGTAAATATGTGGGATTGGGGCCTGGGTGGGATTGTGGTCAATGCAGGCTCGATGGGCCAAATGGCCTCCTTCTGCACTGAAGGGATTCTACAACTCAAAAGTTAAGGTCCAAATGTGGCTTATTTTGCGGCCACAGGGTTCATATGCAAAGACCAGTCCTCCAAAGGTGACAGCCCTCGGACAGTGCAGCATTCCCTCAGCACCACGCTCAGAGTTGAGCCTGGTCTACAGGCCCAGATCTCCACTGGGGAGATCACAGCCTTGGACCCCTGGCTTCGAGGGAAGTCTGGGACCCACTGAGGTACAGCTGACACCCCGAAAGTGAGCGCTTGAGAAAATAGAATCAAAATGAACCGAAGCAGAGAGAAAACGAAAATAGATTCACCACCTCACTTGTTCGATATTAGGTCATGGCCTATTTAGGACGCCACAGTTTTTGTTATCGAGTCAGATCGCATGTAAATGAGGTTCTGTAACAATGCCAACAGCTTTCTGCTAATGAGTCATTAAACCACCGTTATCTGACAGGAGTTCGATGGACCTGTGACACACATGCACACACACACCACACACACCCACCACACACTCACACTCACACACACACTCTCACACACCACACACACACTCACACTCACACACACACACACACACTCACACCTCACACACACACACTCACACTCACACACACCACTCTCAAACCTCCACACACACACTCTCACAACACACTCTCACCAAACACCAACACACTCACACACCACACACTCACACACCACACACTCACCAACACACACACACTCACACACCACACACTCACACTCACACACCTCACACCCACTCACACATCACACCACTCACACTCCACACACACTCACACTCACACACTCCACACACACACCCACGCACACTCACCCACACACACACACACACACACACTCACACGCTACACCACACGCACTCACACCCACACACTCACATTCACACAACCACACACACACACACACACACTCAACACTCCATTCACACTCACATTCACACACACACACACAAACAACACTCACCACACACTCCACTTACACTCACACACACACCACAAAACACACTCACACACACACTCACACACACTCACTCACTCACAACACTCACTCACACACACACTCTCACTCACACACAACTCCACTACGCTACACACCACTCACACACCACACACATACACATTCACACAACCAACACACACACTCACCACACACTCACACTTACACTCACACACACTTACTCCACACACACACACACCACTCCACACACTCACACACACACACTCACACACACTCACTCACTCACACCACTCACACACACACTCTCCTCACACACACACTCACACCTACACACACACTCACACACCAACACATACACTTCACACACCACACACACACACTCACCACACTCACTTCAACACCACACACAACACACACACACACACTCACATTCACACATCACACACACACACATACACCCCACCCCTACACACACACACACACCCACACATACACACACACACACACACACACACAGTGCTATTTGGTACAGCTCTGAGGCACTGATTGATGGCTATCGAGGGCACACATTTGCTTGGCCTAGATACACAGGCTCTGAGACCATTGGAAAATGTAACCCTTTGACTTTGGTCCACTGACACAGCTCAATCCTCCATCGATCACAGACTCGCACAATGCAGGAGGGGTGCATCTGGGCCATCAAGCCTGCACAATCCTACCCTATCAACATAACCTCATACATCTGCCCTAGCTAATTCCCCTGACACTAAGGGGCAATTTAGCATAGCCAATCTAGCTAACCTGCACATCTTACCCGGTCTGGCCTACATATGACTCCAGAGCCACAGCAATGTAATTGACTCTCAACTGTTCTCTGATGGGCAATAAATGCTGGCCCAGCCAGTAACTCCCATGTCCCACGAATGAATAAAAATAAGATAGGGTCTTTCTGATTTTTGTAAGCCTCCTCCCTTTAGTTTTTAATGGAGTGTGGGTGTCACTGGCAAGGCCAGCATTTGTTCCCTGTCTCTAATTGGCTTAGGAATGCAATTTTTTTAAAAAAAAAGATACAGTTGGATATTAATCACGGATCATCGCTAATTACCTTTCAACTGAGTGTCTCACTTGGCCATTTCAGAGAGTAGCTGAAAGTCAACCACATTGCTGTGGCTCTGGAGTCACATGTAGGCCAGACTGTGTAAGGATGGCAGATTTCCTTCCCTAAAGGGACATTTGAACCATTGAATTCCTGAGAAAGATGCTATTTAGCCCATTGAGTCTGCACTATCTTTCCGAAAGAGCATCTTACCCAGGCCCTGCCCAATCCCCTTAACTCTGCACACTTGCAATGGTCAATCCTCCAAAGCTGCACATCTTTGGACTGTAGGAGGAAACCGGAGCACCCGGAAGAAACACATGCAGACATGGGGAGAACATGCAGATTCCACAAAACCCCTCGAGGGTGGAATTGAACCCGCTTCCCTGGTTCAGTGAGGCAGCAATGCTAACCACTATGCCATAGAATCACAACAGTACAGAAGGAGGCCAATTGGCCCATCAAGTCTGCACTGACAACAATCCCACCCAATTCCCCTAACCCTATTTTCCCTGCTAATTCCCCTGACACTAAGGGGCAATTTAGCCTGGTCAATCCATCCAACCAGCAAATCCTTGGACTGTGGAGAAAACCAGAGCATCAGGTGAAAACCCGTGCAGACACAGGGAGAATGTGCAAACTCCACACAGACAGTGACCCAAAGCTGGAATTGACCCCGGGGTCCCTGCTGCTGTGAGACGGCAGTGCTAACCACTGTGCTGCCCTAACTGATAGGCTGGGTGGAGTCTGATTGGCAGAGGCATTGTCCTGGAGAAGGGAGCAGGGAACAGTAAACGGCCAAGTTTTGGTTCAAATCCAAAGCAGGTGAGTCGATTCTGGTCAGCGAGGATAGTCCCGGGGAACAGCTGCCTCAATCCTGAGCTGGCACTCGGGTTTGGGACAGCGGTCATAGAGCAGTGAGGTTCTGCATGACTGGAAGGCAGGGTAGAGAACTGGGAGTGGTGTGTAGGAGAGAGGAGAGTGGAAGGGAGGTGGAGGGGAGGGGGTAGGAGAGAGGAGAGTGGAAGGGAGGTGGAGGGGAGGGGGTAGGAGAGAGGAGAGTGGAAGGGAGGTGGAGGGGAGG